>JASDQU010683146.1:1638-18116 GCA_032191745.1 Picea mariana
GAGTTGTTTACTGAGAAGAGCACGTATGTACACAGGCTGACTCAAGACAGGGCGTACACCTCTATATCTTTAATATATATATATATATATATATATATATATATATCATACAAAATTACAGGGAAGGGACAACTAGTATTTCACCTGAAGGTGACTAGAATCCCCTAACAAACTCAGAAAAATCAAAGAAACGTGAAAGGTAAACAAACCAATCAAACAACCCAAAATGCCCTAAAAACCCTAGAGGCTTCCCCAATATGGTCGCAATTTCTGCTAGCGGGAAAACCCCCCCTTTAAATACACCAGGGTTCAGAATGTAGGCAGATCGATTAACTGTCTAAAATTCAATTAATTCTCTATACTATCCCAAACATACCAAAACTAATATAAAGAAATCAAGGGAAAAGGAGATCAGGTAACTATACATCTAATCCCACGTCTGGTGATGACCTCCTCATTCTTGAAAGTTCCATTGACTGCACGCCTCCTCCTAGGGATGACCTACATCCAAAGATTGAAAAATAGAAAACTACAAGCATGATATTCCATATATAAGTTAGGGTTAGATGTTAGAATGTCAAGCTTAAATAAATAAAAGTATTCAAGACACCATCATTTGGGACAAGAAAATGTAACTCTTTTATTAATAACACAAAGATTATACCTTTACAATCTAATTTGGCCACTGTTCCACGAACCTAGTCCAAGATCCTATTCACCAAGCTCCAAGTGCACCTTGTATGAACTTCTCCTATAAAACTTCTAATCTCTTCTAGGGAAGTGAATGGGTTAAATGGAGGGAGAAGGGGCTAATGAGGGAATGTTGAGGCAATTTCTCACAAAAGGCAACAATATCTTGGGCAAGGAGGGGAAGTGAAATCAGGTAGAGTTTCACTGTTCTTATGCTTAGATGTGAAATGATACCCCAACACCTCCTTTTGTATGAAAAAAGGATAGTTATTCAGTTGGGTGATGGGCTATAGCAGGTGGATTAGTTGGGAAACTACCAATAGCCCATCAATTTCAACGAATTCCTTGCAACTTTTTTTTTTTGCAACTTTTGCAAGTATACGTGGGATGTAATGGTCCAACATGTGTATGTACATGAGTTGTAGTGGTGCATAAATCGTATGTATGTGGGCAGTAATGGTGCAGGGCGCGTACATCTTCTAAAAATTGCTTTTTTAAGAAGAGCAACTCAGTAGTGCTTTGGAAAAAAAAGCAAGTAAGAGGGCCAAGGCCATGTATGCATGTGTAGAGCAATTTAGGGTTATAAAAAACATGGAGACAAGTGGTCGGGTCATGTGATCAAGTGACTTGGCCATGTGAAGAAAAATTAGTAAGAGTGAATGGTGGAATGGGCCCCTTGGATAGGTCTTTGTGAGGGTAAATGAATGATCTTGAGGGAGACAAGAGGACAATGAAATATAGTGAAACATTCAACATAACCAACCATAAAGAATGTGAACTTCCAAGATTCTAAGGAAATGGGTCAACATTATGATGAGAAAGAGGTATGAGGTTCATTATCTGAGATGTAGACAATTCAAACTCCTCCCATACAGGAAAAGAGGAATGGGATCCAATAGTGAAAAGGAGTGTTAAAACCAAGGAAACCCATGAGGGTGAAGTGTTATTGGATAGTAATAGCTAAATGCATGTGGAATTGGGTGAAGTTGCATGTGAATTTGGGAAAAGGAAACCCTAAAGGAATACTTAGTGGGAGTGATACTCAGAAATGAAATGATCTTAGAGGGAGTAAAAACATGTCAGTTTGAATAAGTATACCTAAACCATAAGGCTAAGGGCCCTATTTCATACATCGAGGAGACTAAAAAGGGGCCTCCTAGTGAATACCTGCACATATGAAATTGAATACCCGACGTAAAAGTGCTTCGAGGTTGGGATTGGATTCTTGAACCAATTGACATGCT
This sequence comes from Picea mariana, assembly GCA_032191745.1. Classification (NCBI taxonomy): domain Eukaryota; kingdom Viridiplantae; phylum Streptophyta; class Pinopsida; order Pinales; family Pinaceae; genus Picea; species Picea mariana. The sequence goes on from JASDQU010683146.1 coordinate 3,573, forward strand.
AATGGGGGATAAGTATTTAGTTTTAACTGCACAAATGTTTGGGGACATGGTAGGTTGAAATGATTCTAGAGGGAGGAAGAAGGAACAATTATACATTGCATCTTATAGGAATTCTAGGATCGCCACCACCTCTAGGATGATTTTTTCTTAGCGGAAGACATGGGAAGCGGAAGTGAGGGACTTCTAAGATGCAAGAATTGGTTGATTTGGTGTTTTGGTGCCATAAATGTCATATGTGTGTGTCACATTACTAGGTGTGGAGGTGCCTATTGATGTTGAGACTACATAGACAGAGTGAGACTTTTGCCATGGTGCATTGGCAGACCTACTCAGTGATGGAGGACATGAGTTGATACTAATGGGAAAATATTGTTTGACCAAGGATATCAGACTTATGATATAGAAATATATAGAAAATGTGCATAGATTTGTGTGTGTCATGATCTCTAAGAGGAGGGGGAATTTCCTGTCAAGGTTTCATTGGGGAGTTGGGTGGGTTATGCGGGGGGACCTCCTGTTGAAAACATACCAGATATTTCATTATGGTAGGATGTGGGGACATCTCCTACTAAGGTGAAGGAGATAAGGTCGAGGTGGGAGGTTCAATGCACTTATGATGGTGCCTAATTTTGGCCATGCGAGAGATCCAATATTAGATGATTGTAGGGAAAATATAGGTAAAATGGACTTATTGTCCAAAAATATTACATGGGGGAATATTTCATGATTTAAATAATGTGGATATTTAGTAAATAGTAGGTCACCCATTTTCACTGATCAATGGTGGTTATGATACCAGTTGTAAAAATGGGCTAGATCGTGCTAGGAGAGAAATTTGACCGACCACAACCAATGAGTGTCAAAATTGGTCAAGATCTAGGTAGTTATGGGTGTAATGGAAATATACAGAGCATATGGCACAAGGATGGTTGGTACACAAGGTATTATTGTGCATAGGGGTAAGTTCCTTCATGGGAATAAGGGAAATACCTACTATAGGAGGGGTAGGCAACAATGGTGCTATCCTAGGGGTATGAAGAATGTTCCTAATTTTTTGAAGCATGGGAAATAGGTTGGTGGGTTACCCTGTGGAATCACAAAAATGATAGGGAATAGGTATACAAGGATTGGATAATTTATTCCCCCTTTACTTCTTATCTGTGGCCCCAATTTCTTTGTTCATTCCCTAAATTGATTGACCAGCCCCATTCTTTGTTGGATTTACTATAGGTTCTACTAGATGTAGAACCATACGAGGTGGGTTTGGTGTGAGTGTTGGAGGTTCAAGGTACCACATAGGTAACCCAAATTTGAGGTTTTGAAGAGATAACGTGGCCATCATGGGATGGGCCACAACTCTTGGTGTTAGGAAGAAGAATGGTATGTGAATTGTAGAGTTGGATTCCCATTAAGGAGAAGGGGGGTAATCATGTGTGGATGACGATTTTGGGACAAAAAAAGGGGAAGATGGTTATGCTATGAAGGATGTTATGGTACAAACTTGACCAAATTATGGTGGTGAAACTAAAGATGGGTCACCCTAATAAGTTCCAAGAAGTGTGGAATCTTTGAAGATCCGAAGACTCATTTGTATGATGAGAACTCTTGATTTTCCCCTATGAGGGGAAGAATGTTGTCCAATTTGACTATTAGTTGGGGATTTTTGTGTGCAATTTGGTCGATAGTGATTCCATTCCCATTATGTGGGAAGATCATTGTTCAAAATATTGAAGAAGAAACTAATTTCATATCATACATGTAACTACATCTTAAAATGATGTTGTAGTCCAATGGTGTGTCTATGACCTTGATGTTGATCTCAATTTTACTCGCTAGCTTGATGAGGAAATTTTTGCAAAGACCCTCAGGTTGAGATGGAAGACCATCATAATCCAAAAAGGTGATAACATATGGGGTAATATTAGAAGATCCCAACTTCTACCATAAATTATCAGACATGATGGAAGTAGAAGTTCCCTCATCTATAATGCATCAATGAATGGTGATATTCTGATTGTCACTAGAATTCATAACATAAATAGAGATGGGAGTATGGGTTTTGATTTGTCCAAATAGAAAGTGATGAGGTGGGAATCAGAGGGGTTGAATATTGCCAACATTGACAATAAGTATTTCCTTTGTGAAGAATAGGTTTTCAAAACCTCTAATGTTAACATGATTGTAGGAGTCTGAGCCAAGTCATTGACTACATTGTAGCTATGAGCAGCCCTTACATGAGGGTTACAAGTAGTACACCTAAAAGGTTCCTTTGGTACTCAAGGATTAGGGTCACCACTAGGATGTGGAATTATCAAAGGCACACTAGTCGGTAGTTGGGTGACATATGAGATGGTTGGAAGGAAGTGAGGAGGCATTTTGTATCAATGTTTGTGAGTTTGCAGATGAATATCTACTGAGCTCATGAAAATGTCCCAAAAATTGGGATATTCAAGTTGAGATTTTCCCGAAGTTTGGTATTGTCTGGCTAACTAGGAGGAGTTAGTACTTTCTTGTTGATTGGCTACAAATACTTGTTGAGGGAAGGGGTTTTGTAACACAGGTGTATGTGGTTGGGTAGAAAATGATTATTGTAGGTTCCCTATTCCTTGTGGGGTGGTAGGTCCCTGATTAAACATGGCTTCCTTCATTTGTTTATACTTTTCAAACTCAGGAAAATGGTGGGTATAATGGAAAAAATCACCACATAATGAACAAGGGAATTCAGTTTGAGGATTATTGTTCTTTCCTTATTTCTACTAATTATTATTGTTGTTACCAATGTTTTGGTTTTGGTTCCCAACATTAGAATTTCTCCTGGTATTATTGTTATAATTTGGGGGATTGCCACTTTGTCCCTAATTGGCATTTTGTTTTTTATTCCCTTTCTTCTTCCCATTGTTTGGTTGGGTGGTGGGGTTAACCATATTAAAATTATCAAATTCTTGAACCTGTTGAGTTTGTGAAGGTTGGAAGAAATTGGCGTCGGTGTGTTGTCCAACCTATGGTGGTGCAACATTGGCTTGTGGGGGACCCGGGAATGGATAGTATGGGTTATTTTGTGTAGGATTTCCATATTTATTGTATGATGTATATGTGCTTCCATTATAATTTTTATTGTTGTAGGAGGGACCATGCATATGTGGGGAATCATGCATCCTTTGATGGGACAGGTTGGTCCCTAGATGTGTTGGGTTTTCCCCTCCTTGCATCTAGGAAGGAGGGTTATGGAACATACTACTAAATTCATATTATGTTCTAGAATTATTTTTATATATATGGAATCCAAAATAGTGGTTCCCATAGTGGTTTGTTTTGTATGAGGGTGGGGGTATGTAAGGATGGTTCAAGTGAATCATAGACCCAATCAATCCATCCATGAAATGGGATGTTCCTATTGTTTTTTGATCAAATGGTTGAGGAAGAAGGGAATCTAAAATGACTATGTAAATGTACCTTGACTGAGAATATATCAAATCAAAGTGTTGAGCTTTGAGTATGGCCCTGTATTCAGTTTGGTTCATGGTGGTAGCCGTGTCTTTGGCAATCAAATGAAAAATGGATTTCAAGAACTATTCTAAAAGGATCTTTTCCTTAAATTCAATTTTGCACAAGATGCACCATGGTTGCCACTTGTGGATATGGTCCACGATGTGTGTGGAAATGGTTTTTATGAAATCAGTAATAATTTCTAGGCCTGTGTTGTGATGAACTGACAACTAAAAAAAAATTAAGAGTGCATTCGCTAAAGACATGAAGTTGGTATGTGATCCTACTATTTCCTTAATGTACCATTTGGCCAATGGCCCGATCAAGGTTCATTGGAACAATCGTAACTAGATATAATCTTCCATGATATTGTTGGAAGGGAACCATAGATGAAATAACATGATGGGGTTACTTGGGTCCTCACCCATATTCCCATCAAACTTTGGAATATCTAAGGGCATTTTGGTTGGCATTGGGGGCCATGTTACACCATGTAGAATGGGATCAGTGGTGAGCTTCATAAAATATGAAAGATTGAGTGAATCCATATACAAAAGGTTAGTCATATGTGGGGGTGTTGGTGGAACACTCACCATTGGGACTGGATGATGGGAGTTGGTTTTTGATGAGGATGAGCCTCTAAGAGACTTATTGTGAGAAGTTGAGCCTAACAATGATGACCCAAGTAGGAATGAGCCTAGTAATACTACACTCAAAGGTGAATTTGGAGGGTTTAGTTGAACTAGAGAAGAATCAAGATCGAGAATGCCTCCCAATACTCTTGGAAGGCCTTGTAGGTGTCGAGAATCATGAGGTGTTGAAAATTCCCCTATGGTTCCTAACTTGTAGTGGGTGTATGAATTTCAAGTGGAAAAATGATAAACTATGATTTTGTAAAAAAAACGGCCTAATAAAATATATGAATCAAGTGAAATAAATTGAGCTAATGGTGAAACAATATTAAATATCTCTCACTTGAAAACAATATGTGTTTATATGGGATAAAATTTTCTCACTTTGGTGTAAAAATTAAAAGCACATATCTTAAATACCTAGCATCTTTCCTCTCAAAAATAACATCGGGCCTTCCAAACGTTCTCACCAATGGGGTCTAAATCCACTGATGATTTATAATGAACGTATGAAAGAGTTTGTGATAATGAGGGGTATTGGGGGCATGCATTGATTGAACTAGCGACATTTTCCAAGAGCCAACAAAATCTGACTTAGGTGCAAATTCATCTCACAAATTCTACTTTTGTGGGAATCCTAGCTTTTGGCCATTAGGTTAACTTCTTCAAGTGTAGGAAAGGTACTTTCATCCTAAAAAATTAGTCACGGGCCATATTCAAACAACATTTAGGTGGCTCAAGAAGACTCGCATGAACAATCAAACCTAAGCTTTTGCCCCTTCACATGTATCTCCTTTCCTTGGATTTATGCACACTTGAGATGAATCATTTTAAAGCACCCTTATACAACTTCTATGTTTCATATGAAAAGTGCTAACAAGTATTTATTTGGATACCTATCCTAGAAATCCTAACCAACACTATTAATTATTTTTCCCTCGTGATGGAGGAATTAAAAGTGTTGATTAGAGTTATCTTTTAGGGGTCTAAAACTAGGGTATTGATCTAATTTGTTTTGATTTAAAGTGCATCGAATGAGCTATTTCAGACTTCTTTAATCTTTGTGATTCACCAAGTTCTCTAATGATCACAAAGTGAAGAGCATACTTTGAGAAAATAGAAATTTGTGTGTCCTTCAAATGTGTGCTCTGTGTGAAGAGACAACAATGTGATATAAGAGTAATTCTAAATCGCAAGACTTAATGGAAATTATATTGAAAGAATACATACATAAGTGGTCCATTACTTTACCTATTTAATTCCTATGTGATATATTGCAAACTTGAAAAAACTCTCAAATGATGATTTTGCAAAGACTATGAAGAGATCAACAAAATAGAGATATGAAAATATGGGGTTCTTACTCCATCTAATTAATCTCTAAGTGATTTGTGAATTTGCAAGGGAGATGAATTAATCTCTATGTCTTTATAATTCACCAATATCACTCATGAGAACAAGATTAAGAGCATATTTTAACAAAAGAGATCTATTATAGTCCCGATAAAAAGACCAAGACAACAATATAAATAATTTCAATTTTAATCTACAAGTCCATGTGAAACATTAAGAAATAGGCCATCCACATGGAAATGAAACAAAAAAAAACTTGTTTTTTCTCCCCCCTACAGACTAAGTTAGCTAATTATTAAGCAAGAGTGGATAGAAGATCAACTATTTTAAGATTACAATTTGTGAAAAATGAAAGCCTAAAGCCTAGTTCTAATGCTAAAATGAAATGACTGCCGAAAATACCAAAGTAGTAGTTCCATGCAGGTTTGTGTGCAAATAGTAGCACAAATTGTGCAGTTGTAGAATGTTGCAAACCACGAGACTTGAGCGAGTTTCCAAGAAACAATCACACAAGTCTCTGTTCCATAGAAAAATGAATTTTGTGGGAAGCAAATGATATAAAATGATTTTCTGGAATGTGAAGAGGCCAATTTGGGTACTTGCAACACAATAGAAGTTAGAGAGGGGCTTGTAATAACTAATTATGGATAGAAACACAAATGGGAGTCACCGATTTGTTATGGGTGTTTTGTCACAAGAGTGAGAAAAAAATCACTTTTTTCTATAGCTAGGTTACAAAGACTTAGAACATACAATTGCTAGTTTGTGAAACCAATTACATGAGCATCATTACAATAGACACGAAATGAGAAAAGATACATGAAAGTACAAAATATAAGAAACTAAGCTACAACTATGAAAATTAAACAATGGAATTGAGGGAAGTAACAATACTCGTGTATTATCAATGGATAGAACATGAAATTTTCACTTGGGGAGAATGGCTGGAAGTAGGTGTGATCCAACACTTTCTTTGGGAGGCTCATTTTCCTTCTTTGATGGCCTCTCTCTCACAATGATGTGTATGAAAAAAAAATATCCTCACTTCTTCAATGGAATAACTTCAAACAAGTATGAGAGTGATTGTTGAGATGACAAAGTAAGACACAATAGCTTATATCTCATTCCTACAACATAAATTTACATAATTGTTTCTCTCTTTGAATGTTTCCCATGGCTCTTACTTATAGGATAGTTTCCAATTTCAATGCAAACTAGTTTCCATGTGGATGCATCTTGTTTGAATTACAGATCTAATGTCTTGATAGAGACCCTTGGGAGGCCAAGGTACTCCTCATGAGATTGAATTTCTCTTGTACAATGGCCTAGGTTCCCTTGAGGTAGAATAGGTTGTGTAACTACAATAAGAAAGTTGGCTTTAAGCATGCGAGTATACTTGTGTGGATTTTGAAGGAAGTCCATGCAAAACGCGCTAGTGTCAGTGAAGAAAAGTTGTGAAAGATAAAAAAAAAAAAAGACACTTTAATAATTCTTTTACAAATCCTTTCAAGGTTCTATATGATTTCCATGAAGTAGCCTTTGTTATTTTTTTTTCATGATGTTTCCCAATAATCTCCTAAATAAATTTGTGAGCGAAATTTAGGTGATAACAAGTAGTTTCAATGACATTGTAGGTCTTTTATATTTAGAAAAAAATGGGGACTTGATGGGATTTAATTTTGATGTTATCAATGTTGTTGGTACATGCTTATGCAACATTTGTTACTAGTCAAATTAAGCACGATTATAGTTATCCTTCCAAAAAGGATAGTTTCCATTAGTGAGGATCAATATCATACAAAGCTGAAAATTTAATATTATATGGTCCGATGAAAGAGAAACAATTCTATAATGATCACACAAACACATAAAGGGAACCAATATTTCTTTTATAATGAGAAAGAAAAATATTTCTTATAAGGAGTTACAAGCTAGCTAAGTCAATCCTCTTTATGAATGTGGGATAGACCAAAAAACACACTAAAGTGAAATAAAGCATAAAAGAATAACATAACATAAATTCCAAGTGACTTTATTAATGCCTATGGCTAATATATAATTTACCATTATAATATCATATTTCCTTTAACACACTCTCTTAATGGTCAATCTTCTAACTACACCAATCGTATCCCATAATTTTACATATTTTTCAGGACCTAAAGGGTTGTTGAAAATGTTTGCAGTTTGGTCCTTTGTGGGACAACACTACAACTCAATACATCCATCCTCTACAAGCTATCAGATGAAGTGTTAATGTACCTCAACGTGCTTGGTACCACTCATGGAAGACTAGATTCTTGTCTAGTTTTAGCACCCCTTAATTGTCACAGAGTAGGGGTGTTGGCTCTATCTATTGCATATTCATGTTTGAAAGCATCCTCTTGAGCCAACCTAACTCAAGGTTGAAAACATATCCAGATGTTGATTTTCTATCATCCACACAACCTACCCAGTCTAAATTTGTAAATCCACATATATCAGTGTCTTTGCTTCTTTTGTACAAAATTCCAAAGTCAAATGTCCCTTTCGCATATCTCAACAATCTCTCTGTTGTATTCCAATGCTCTATCTTCGATGCTATCGTAAATATGGAAAAAAACTTCACATTGTAACTCAAACTAGGCCTAGTGGTTGTAAGACATATCAATCTCCTTGCTAGCTACCTATAGACTGACTCATTAATTGTCTTAGAGTCAATATTGGTTGAAATATTCTCCCTTTCTCCATAGTTGTAAATGATGTTTTTCAATCTATCATTATAAACTTGTCAAGAAAACTCTTGGAATATTTTGTTTGTGACACAAAAATGATGATACCTATTTTTCAAGCTCCTGCACCTAGATAGTAATGTAGGAGGCCTAGATCAATCATGTCAAAATATTTACTCATATTATATTTTCTTTGTTCAATAACACTTTCCTCACTACCTATAATAATGATTGTCAAGATAAGTAATTGAATTAATCTGGGGGCATAATATTAGAGACACCAACATTGTATGTGCAGGGGTTAGGACACGAAAATTACTGTCTAGACTATTTTATTCTATGAAAAGGAATATTCTTCACACCTTAATGAAAATGAAACTATTCTATTGCAAATAAAACAATGTAATCTATGGAAATTTTGTGTATTGGGTAGTAGAACAAATAAGTTCCTTGTTGGCCAATGGCTTGCAATATTTCAAATAAGCTAATCCCTAAGTGTCGAAAAGAAATATCAGTTCCTACCTTCAATGACATTGTTCTTGTGATGATAGTAAGAAAAAAAACACAAAAAATTGTCCTACTTCACACAATGGAAATGGAAAAAAATAAAATATTCTTTATTGGACAACAATGTAGAGTTTTTAGGAACTCAATTTATGTTTCATTCAATGTGAAATACACAACACTTATATAACACAATTAACTCAACACTATTGTTCAACTCCAATAAGAGTTACCTCTATTGAATCAACCTATTCATTAACCTAAAGAAAATAAAAGAGGATCGATCCACTATGAAAACAAAGCCTGAACACTTCAAATCATTTGCAAATATAGATTTGCATTGTAACTAAGTATTGAAAGCATGCAATTCATGATCTAGAAATGGGTATGTTTACCATATATATAAAACGAGGTGGGAATACTCAGAGTGCATAATCCAAACATAAATCAAATCATATTGAAGCAAAAAAATATAGCTACCATTGTTCAAATTATAACTAGGGTCGATGCTAAAGTAACCATAGCTTAAATATCATAGAGGCATCTTCTCTCACAAAAAAAATTATGTTGATATTGCTCACGATATAGTTTCAAATCTTGACCTGGACTTCACACAACTATTGTGAAGTGAAAAACATGAAAACACACACATAATTATGATCATTATCATTTCAAACAATACTTAAATACTGAAAGAATGAAATAAAATCATTACCCTATTGCAAGAAGATATAGAGCAACAAGAACCAACTAGTGGGCCCTTCCCAATCAATATCACGTTGCTTGAGAGAACTATAGTGATAAGTATGAACTCATAACACCAAATAGATCCAGAACATTATCTCATATCCTTGTATTAATGAAGAGTAAAATATATATCAGTAGTTACATAATACTTAGGTTTGTATCAAAGGATTACGAGATATATTCATCATCTTTTACATTGTTATGCCACTACATTTTACACAAAAAATCAACCCCAAGAATGGGCAAGGTGGTTCGATCAAATCCCTTGTTCAATGCATCATTGACTGTATTACAATAGAAAAATAATAGAGATATATCAAATTAGCTTATTTCTGGTTATAGAAGAACAATTTAATATAGTGAATCATTGATGAGATATCCTCATGACATTGGAAATGCATGAGGATATCGTCGGTTGAAGATATCGATCCAAATCAGGCCTGACTATAGTAATCGCTAGAAATATTGGTCCTATTCCTTTTACCTTTGATAAACGTACTCCTTGACTTCTATAATTTGCTGACATGGACATCATCCCATGTTGACCTAGCTACAATCAAAACCCATATTGTGGTTTGGTCCCAAACTAGCTTCTAATATGTCAAATGATGAATCTGTTGCAGGATCCCTGTGTGTGTCACAATATTAGGACTTGGAGGAAAATGTCATTAGAAATGATCATATTAATAATCTCCCTAAGATTATAAAAATAATGAAAATTGTCATGAATCAATGACAAATTTACCTTGTTTGTTGATAGTAACATGTTCATCAAAATCCTTTGTTATCATGCTGATGTGAGAGATAACTAGCCAAAAAGGAAGGAAAAATAGGTTAAAAGAGGGTTTTACTAGTAGCAAGAGACTGCCAATATAGGGGCCCAACATCCCCCCATGCCAAATATATTGCACGCCCTCGAGCAATCAAAAAATTATGTTTTGTTCCCAAAACTGTAGAAAAATCGGTGCTTTATTCATTTAGGGTTATTTTCCAATAGAAACGTTGACATTGGACACCATCCTTTTCTTTTCTTCTCTAAGATTATTTGTTAGGGATCAGTTATGTATTATCATCATTCGAGTTTGTTTGTGCCACTTCTTGGCATGTTTGAGCAATTCATTATTCTCCTCAACTAATTTATCAACATTCACCTATAACTGTGTGTTCCTTTCCTTGAGAGTTTTATTCTCATTCTTCAAATGACTATCCAACACCTTGAATTCACGAATCTCTTTCTCTAGTTTCTTAATTTCCTTATTCTTCTTCCTTGAAACAATGGGATTACTTGGAATGTTGGTCGACATAGTTTGTTGTATAGGCTCATTTTACCCTGCATCATCTTCAAAATCATCCATCACAAGCGTTACTATATCATCTGGATTGAGATGACCCTCAGAAATTTTAGGCTCAGGGTTCTTGGTTCTCAATTTCTTGAGTCGAGGTTTGACATGTTCCTTCTGCTGAATAAAAGTATGCCTCATTTGTATCTCCTCATCATTCATAGGGGTCTTATGTTGTGGAAACTAATGACTAGTGTAGTAAATTCGACACTCCACTTCACGACCCTCTACTTAGCCATGCTCTGGGTAAATCTTTTGGATGTAGCTTATGTGTTCAATGTTGGCTGCCAAAATTTTATGTGTGATGACATTTCTCTCTTAGCATGTATGTAAATAGTGAATCCCTTAATGAATTCATTTTGAACCAAAAATGCATACCAATTGTCATTCCTTTTCTACAATTCTGCTACTATTAGTATCCAAACTAGACCATGGTGATATAGGCTACTGCTAATGTTCTTCTGGTTTTTCTGGTTACTCTTATACATCTTCTCCAAACTCTTACATAAGAAAAATGGAAAATTGATATAGTTACCCAATTCAAAATGCAGAATAAAGTGAATGTGGTATAGAAAAATAATGGTGTACTCGCCTTCACATTCTATAAATATTTGAAGCACAAATACCAAGTCCTGCCACTTCTATTTGAGCCATGACCTCATCATTTCTCTTTTCAAATATGGTGTCTACTCCATTTGGCACAAGAAATGCATCCACGTCCCCTATTCCATCTATCGATTTGTAAACCAACGTTCTCCAGTTTTGGTAAAACCCATGGCTTTCACGATTGTTTCTTTTGAGACTCTCATAACCACATCCCTAATTTGTGTAATGTTTCCTTCAAATCTCCTTGCAAATGCCTATGTGCAAGAGTCATTGTGCCCCTTGAATGGTTGGATGAATGGTATCCATCATGCATTCTCAAGCATGGATTTTCTTGCATTATACTCTGGGTACCCTTCCAATCCGGCCAATGACGATGGCTCATACCTGACCATTCATGGTTTCCTCATTGTGTTGCAGGATTTGGCATGTACATTTCCTTTGGGTGCTCTAATTTAAACAACCTTACTGCTAGTAACAAATGAGGATGGGAACAAGTTAGGTGGGATTGGTTTACGAACTATGGTCTAGAAATTTCACTAATTTGGAAGATGAAATTCGATATCGAAAACAACGACGAGCTTATTTTGAACATAATTAGATTATCATGACAATGAGTGGATTATCATTGGTCGTGAATGTACACGATCTAGGTGGTGATGGGAAGTTGGTTTGTGATGATATAGATAAATGGAAACAAAATATGTGGTGGTTTGGAATCGTGCAGATAAGGATAGGAAAAAACATGTTATTCAAATTGTAATCAAAATAACAAAAGGTAATTGTCACATGACTTACCATGTTTTTAAATAAACTTAGGAAAATGATATACAATCGACTTTTTACCTCAATTTACCTTTGAAGAGTTTATGCAATCATATGTTTGACTAGAAAAATATATTCGAAGGGGAGTATAAGACCTGTAGCAAAAGAATTAGATGCTTATTGTTGTCAGTAAATAATGACCGGACCTTTGAGACTGATTATCGAAAATAAATTAGTATTATTAGTGGAAGTTGATCTAGATGCCCAAGATAAGAGTTCAGAGTTGTTTGGGTAAACCCGATTATTCATTCTGAAGCCTATTGTCCTTATTCAAACCGAGAAGTGGACTTAAAATTATACATAAGCTAATATAGGACTTCCGGTGACAGATATAAGATCTTGTAACAATTGAGAACAATGGTCACATGATTTCTTTGATGTAACTAGATTTCCTGTAGCTTCCCAAAAATCACTGAAACTAGTTGTTTGCAAGATCATTTTGTCGAAGTCCCTAACTGCTTTCAGAAATAGCAAGAGTTGTACCTTTATCTCTATTTCCATGTTGCACAAGAGTGGAATGATAAATAACAAGAGTTGTACCTTTACCTCTAACGAATATTTTGACATAAGGAAATTTAACTGCAACGGAGGTGGTGTTAAGACAACAAGGATGGTTATCCCAAGATTTGTAATGAGAAGGATTTTCACAAACCCAAATCATTTCCTATTGGTACGGTTGTTAAGAGATTAGGCATAGAAAAAATTCTTCTTTTTGGGACAAATCAAACTTATATATCTTACATTCAACAGTCTCCATTTTATTAAAAACAATAGGGAACATTTTCCTACCAATTTTTTGGTTTTCAAACAAACTCCCAATCCAAATGTGCCATAGAACTGGTTTTCACAAAAGGACATTATTATTTTTTCTTTACTTTTTTTCTTTTTATATACATGTACACCTTCACCACCAACCCTTTCAAGTGTGAATGTATGTGTGTGCATTGTGATAGACATGCACACCTTCATCCCTTCCATCATCCACTCTCTCAAGGGATGAATGGATGTGTGTGTGCATGAGCATGTAGTGCACATGACAAACACACATCTTTATTCCCCCACTATACACCTTTCGTATGTGTGCCAATGACACACACATGCACTTTCACACCCCACCTTCCACCCTTCCATGGGATGAATGTATGTGTTGCATGCATGCATGCACACACCCACACTTTAAACTCCCACCACTGTAAGTTTTAAACCTGTGAAGTAAAGCAATGCATATAGATTCTTAAGCAAAACAGAATTTAATCAATGGCTCATTCACATAGTACACAGAGATATATACCGGAAACCCTCAACCGGGAAAACCTTTCTTATATTCATTATATCGAATTTCACCATTCACTATACAATATATACAATTTTTTTAGGTATTTCTTAGATACCAAAACCCTAATCCCTAAAACCGGGATTATTTTTAGTAAACCGCTAAAAATAGCAAAAACCGCCCAAAAAAAAATTCAGGGCGTTGCGCGTAACCAAGGGGAGGCATACCTGCCCCCCCCTAGAAAAGCGCCCAGCGCACACAACACAAACAAAGCACTAGTACGAGGGATCATCAGACGCAGTTGTCATATCTGACACGCCCACACGCACACATGCAAAGAATATAACACATACCCAACAACCATCCACATGGATTTATGAAGTGTCAAGTAGGATCAAGTTCTTTGTAGTGCAAAAAATTCTTTAAGTTTTGATATTGTCAAAAAAAAATTGTACTCTGAGAAAATTAATAATTTCAACACTTATACATCCATACTGAAAATGAATCTATGTTGATTTAGTAACAAATAAAAGGTAGATTTAATTGAAACTCTTATCAATTTGGAACTGCTTCACTTAAATTAAAAATTGTTCTAAGTCAAGCTCACAAAGTATAGGATGGAAGAATGTTGTATAATAAATCATGTAGACATTTTCATTGATTGTGGTTTTTGCAAAACACACATAAAGAAAAAATACTTGCACAAAACAAAAAACCTCTATTGTAGTAGAGCACAAAAAGTAATATGATATTCTTTGTTTTTTTACAGAAAATGGGGGAAATTTGTATTAATTTAAAAAAAAATGTTTGATAACGCCCGAGGAGTACATCAAGTCCAAAATTTTAACAAACAGTCAAAATTTCCCTATTGAGGAGCTACTAGATCTACTGGTAACAAAGCTACAAGTTTAAACTGAGACTTGCTTTCAAATAATTTAACTGAGTACAGTCTGTAAAATATCCCCAATATACATATGCAAAAATGTATCATTTTTTAAACTCTATGATATAAAATCCCAACTAGAAGCCATTACCCAGAATCTGGTGTTGGGACGTTTAAATCCAGATGA
>JASDQU010683146.1:18136-28978 GCA_032191745.1 Picea mariana
CAATCAAATGAAAAATGGATTTCAAGAACTGTTCCAAAAGGATCGTGTCCTTAAATTCAATTTTGCACAAGATGCACCATGGTTTCCACTTGTGGATATGGTCCACGATGTGTGTGGAAGTGCTTTTTATGAAATCAGTAAAAATTTCTAGGCCTATGTTGCGATGAACTAGCAACTGAAAAAAAATTAAGAGTACATTCACTAAAGACATGAAGTTGGTATGTGATCCTACTATTTCCTTAATGTACCATTTGGCCAATGGCCCGATCAAGGTTCATTGGAACAATCGTAACTAGATATAATCTTCCATGATATTGTTGGAAGGGAACCATAGATAAAATAACATGATGGGGTTACTTGGGTCTTCACCCATATTCCCCTCAAACTTTGGAATATCTAAGGGCATTTTGGTTGGCATTGGGGGCCATGTTACACCATGTAGAATGGGATTAGTGGTGAGCTTCATAAAATATGAAAGATAGAGTGAATCCATATACAAAAGGTTAGTCATATGTGGGGGTGTTGGTGGAACACTCACCATTGGGACCGGATGATGGGAGTTGGTTTTTGATGAGGATGAGCCTCTAAGAGACTTATTGTGAGAAGTTGAGCCTAACAATGATGACCCAAGTAGGAATGAGCCTAGTAATACTACACTCAAAGGTGAATTTGGAGGGTGTAGTTGAACTAGAGAAGAATCAAGATCGAGAATGCCTCCCAATACTAGTGGAAGGCCTTGTAGGTGTCGAGAATCATGAGGTGTTGAAAATTCCCCTATGGTTCCTAACTTGTAGTGGGTGTATGAATTTCAAGTGGAAAAATGATAAACTATGATTTTGTAAAACAAACGGCCTAATAAAATATATGAATCAAGTGAAATAAATTGAGCTAATGGTGAAACAATATTAAATATATTTCACTTGAAAACAATGTGTTTATATGGGATAAAATTTTCTCACTTTGGTGTAAAAATTAAAAGCACGTATCTTAAATACCTAGCATCCTTCCTCTCAAAAATAACATCGGGCCTTCCAAACGTTCTCACCAATGGGGTCTAAAGCCACTGATGATTTATAGTAAACGTATGAAAGAGTTTGTGATAATGAGGGGTATTGGGGGCATGCATTGATTGAACTGGCGACATTTTCCAAGAGCCAACAAAATTTGACTTAGGTGCAAATGCATCTCACAAATTCTACTTTTGTGGGAGTCCTAGCTTTTCGCCATTAGGTTAACTTCTTCAAGTGCGGGAAAGGGACTTTCAGCCTAAAAAAGTAGTCACATGCCAAATTCAAACATTTAGGTGGCTCAAGAAGACTCACATGAACAATCAAACCTAAGCCTTTGCCCCTTCACATGTATATCCTTTCCTTGGATTTATGCACACTTGATATGAATAATTTTAAAGCACCATTATACAACTTCTATATTTCATATGAAAAGTGATAACAAGTATTTATTTGGATACCTATCCTATAAATCCTAACCAACACTATTAATTATTTTTCCCTCGTGGTGGAGGAATTAAAAGTGTTGATTAGAGTTATTTTTTAGGGGTTTGAAACTAGGGTATTGATCTAATTTGTTTTGATTTAAAGTGCATCGAATGAGCTATTTTAGACTTCTTTAATCTTTGTGATTCACCAAGTTTTCTAATGAGCACAAAGTGAAGAGCATACTTTGAGAAAATAGAAATTTGTGTGTCCTTCAAATGTGTGCTCTGTGTGAAGAGACAACAATGTGATATAAGAGTAATTCTATATCACAAGACTTAATGGAAATTATATTGAAAGAATACATACATAAGTGTTCCATTACTTTACCTATTTAATTCCTATGTGATATATTGCAAACTTGAAAAAACTCTCAAATGATGATTTTGCAAAGACTATGAAGAGATCAACAAAATAGAGATATGAAAATATGGGGTTCTTACTCCATCTAATTAATCTCTAAGTGATTTGTGAATGTGCAAGGGAGATGAATTAATCTCTATGTCTTTATAATTCACCAATATCACTCATGAGCACAAGATTAAGAGCATATTTTAACAAAAGAGATCTATTCTAGTCCCGATAAAAAGAGCAAGACAACAATATAAATAATTTCAATTTTAATCTACAAGTCCATGTGAAACATTAAGAAATAGGGCATCCACATGGAAATGAAACAAAAAAACTTATTTTTTCTCCCCCCTACAGACTAAGTTAGCTAATTATTAAGCAAGAGTGGATAGAAGATCAACTATTTTAAGATTACAATTTGTGAAAAATGAAAGCCTAAAGCCTACTTCTAATGCTAAAATGAAATGACTGCCAAAAATACCAAAGTAGTAGTTTCGTGCAGGTCTGTGTGCAAATAGTAGCACAAATTGTGCAGTTGTAGAATGTTGCAAGCCACGAGACTTGAGCGAGTTTCAAAGAAACAATCACACAATTCTCTGTTCCATAGAAAAATGAATTTTGTGGGAAGCAAATGATATAAAATGATTTTCTGGAATGTGAAGAGGCCAATTTGGGTACTTGCAACACAATAGAAGTTAGAGAGGGGCTTGTAATAATTAATTATGGATAGAAACACAAATGGGAGTCACCAATTTGTTATGGGTGTTTTGTCACAAGAGTGAGAAAAAAAACACTTTTTCTATAGCTAGGTTACAAAGACTTAGAACATACAATTGCTAGTTTGTGAAACCAATTACATGAGCATCATTACAATAGACACGAAATGAGAAAAGATACATGAAAATACAAAATATAAGAAACTAAGCTACAACTATNAAAATTAAACAATGGAATTGAGGGAAGTAACAATACTCATGTATTATCAATGGATAGAACATGAAATTTCACTTGGGGAGAATGGTTGGAAGTAGGTGTGATCCAACACTTTCTTTGGGAGGCTCATTTTCCTTCTTTGATGGCCTCTCTCTCACAATGATGTGTATGAAATAAAAATATCCTCACTTATTCAATGGAATAACTTCAAACAAGTATGAGAGTAATTTTTGAGATGACGAAGTAAGACACGATAGCTTATATCTCATTCCTACAACATAAATTTACATAATTGTTTCTCTCTTTGAATGTTTCCCATGGCTCTTACTTATAGGATAATTTCCAATTTCAATGCAAACTAGTTTCCATGTGAATGCATCTTGTTTGAATTATGGATATAATGTCTTGATAGAGACCCTTGGGAGGCCAAGGTACTCCTCGTGAGATTGAATTTCTCTTGTACAATGGCCTAGGTTCCCTTGAGGTAGAATAGGATGTGTAACTACAATAAGAAAGTTGGCTTTAATCGTGCGAGTATACTTGTGTGGATTTTGAAGGAAGTCCATGCAAAACGCGCTAGTGTCAGTGAAGGAAAGTTGTGAAAGATAAAAAAGACACTTTAATAATTCTTTTACAAATCCTTTCAAGGTTCTATATGATTTCCATGAAGCAGCCTTTGTTATTTTTTTTTTCATGATGTTTCCCAATAATCTCTTGAATAAATTTGTGAGCGAAATTTAGGTGATAACAAGTAGTTTCAATGACATTGTAGGTCTTTTATATTTAGAAAAAAATGGGGACTTGATGGGATTTAATTTTGATGTTATCAATGTTGTTGGTACATGCTTATGCAACATTTGTTACTGTTCAAATTAAGCACGATTATAGTTATCCTTCCAAAAAGGATAGCTTCCATTAGTGAGGATCAATATCATACAAAGCTGAAAATTTAATATTATATGGTCCGATGAAAGAGAAACGATTCTATAATGATAACACAAACACATAAAGGGAACCAATATTTCTTTAATAATGAGAAAGAAAAATATTCCGTATAAGGAGTTACAAGTTAGCTAAGTCAATCCTCTTTATGAATGTGGGATAGACCAAAAAACACACTAAAGTGAAATAAAGCATAAAAGAGTAACATAACCTAAATTCCAAGTGACTTTATTAATGCCTGTGTCTAATATATAATCTACCATTATAATATCATATTTCCTTTAACACACTCTCTTAATGGTCAATCTTCTAACTACACCAATCGTATCCCATAATTTTACATATTTTTCAGGACCTAAAGGGTTGGTGAAAATGTTTGCAGTTTGGTCCTTTGTGGGACAACACTACAACTCAATAGATCCATCCTCTACAAGCTATCAGATGAAGTGGAAATGTACCTCAACATGCTTGGTACCACTCATGGAAGACTAGATTCTTGTCTAGTTTTAGCACCCCTTAATTGTCACAGAGTAGGGGTGTTGGCTCTATCTATTGCATATTCATGTTTGAAGAATCCTCTTGAGCCAAACTAACTCAAGGCTGAAAACATATCCAGATGTTGATTTTCTATCATCCACACAACCTACCCAGTCTAAATTTTTAAATCCACATATATCAGTGTCTTTGCTTCTTTTGTACAAAATTCCAAAGTCAAATGTCCCTTTCGCATATCTCAACAATCTCTTTGTTGTATTCCAATGCTCTATCTTCGATGCTATCATAAATATGGAAATGAATTTCACATTGCAACTCAAACTAGGCCTAGTGGTTGTAAGACATATCAAGCTCCTTGCTAGCTACCTATAGACTGACTCATCAATTGTCTTAGAGTCAATATTGGTTGAAATATTCTCCCTTTCTCCATAGTTGTAGATGATCTTTTTCAATCTATCATTATAAACTTGTCAAGAAAACTCTTGAAATATTTTGTTTGTGACACAAAAATGATGATACCTATTTTTCAATCTCCCTCACCTAGATAGGAATGTAGGAGGCCTAGATCAATCATGTCAAAATATTTACTCATATTGGATTTTCTTTGTTCAATAACACTTTCCTTGCTACCTATAATAATGATTGTCGAGATAATTAATTGAATTAATCTGGGGGCATAATATTAGAGATGCCAACATTGTATGTGCATGGATTAGGACACGAAAATTACTGTCTAGACTATTTTATTCTATGAAAAGGAATTTTCTTCACACCTTAATCAAAATGAAACTATTCTATTGCAAATAAAACAATGTAATCTATGGAAATTTTGTGTATTGGGTAGTAGAACAAATAAGTTTCTTATTGGCCAATGGCTTACAGTATTTCAAATAAGCTAATCCCTAAGTGTTGAAAAGAAATATCAGTTCCTACCTTCAATGACACTGTTCTTGTGATGATAGTAAGAAAAAAAAACACAAAAAATTGTCCTACTTCACGCAATGGAAATGGAAAAAAATAAGATATTCTTTATTGGACAACAATGTAGAGTTTTTAGGAACTCAATTTATGTTTCATTCAATGTGAAATACACAACACTCATATAACATGATTAACTCAACACTATTGTTCAACTCCAATAAGAGTTACCTCTATTGAATCAACTTATTCATTAACCTAAAGAAAATAAAAGAGGATCGATCCACTATGAAAACAAAGCCTGAACACTTCAAATCATTTGCCAATATAGATTTGCACTGTAACTAAGTATTGAAAGCATGCAACTCATGATCTAGAAATGGGTATGTTTACCATATATATAAAACGAGGTAGGAATACTCAGAGTGCATAATCCAAACATAAATCAAATCATATTGAAGCAAAAAAATATAGCTACCATTGTTCAAATTATAACTAGGGTCGATGCTAAAGTAACCATAGTTTAAATATCATAGAGGCATCTTCTCTCACAAAAAAAATTATGCTGATACTGCTCACGATATAGTTTCAAATCTTGACCTGGACTTCACACAACTATTGTGAAGCAAAAAACATGAAAACACACACATAATTATGATAATTATCATTTCAAACAATACTTAAATACTGAAAGAACGAAATAAAATCATTACCCTATTGCAAGAAGATATAGAGCAACGAGAACCAACTAGTGGGTCCTTCACAATCAATATCATGTTGCTTGAGAGAACTATAGAGATAAGAATGAACTCATAACACCAAATAGATCCAGAACATTATCTCATATCCTTGTATTAATGAAGAGTAAAATATATATCAGTAGTTACATAATACTTAGGTTTGTATCAAAGGATTACGAGATATCTTCATCGTCTTTTACATCGTTATGCCACTACATTTTATACAAAAAATCAACCCCAAGAATGGGCAAGGTGTTTCGATCAAATCCCTTGTTCAATGCATCACTGACTGTATTACAATAGAAAAATAATAGAGATATATCAAATTAGCTTATTTCTGGTTATAGAAGAACAATTTAAAATAGTGAATCATTGATGAGATATCCTCATGACATTGGAAATGCATGAGGATATCGTTGGTTGAAGATCTTGATCCAAATCAGGCCTGGCTGTAGTAATCGCTAGAAATATTGGTCCTGTTCCTTTTACCTTTGATAAACGTACTCCTTGACTTCTATAATTTGATGACATGGACATCATCCCATGTTGAACTAGCTACAATCAAAACCCATATCATGGTTTGGTCCCAAACTAGCTTCTAATATGTCAAACGATGAATCTGTTGCAGGATCCCTGTGTGTCACAATATTAGGACTTGGAGGAAAATGTCATTAGAAATGATCATATTAATAATCTCCCTAAGATTATAAAAACAATGAAAATTGTCATGAATCAATGACAAATTTACCTTATTTGTTGATAGTAACATGTTCATCAAAATCCTTTGTTATCATGCTGATGTGAGAGATAACTAGCCAAAAAGGAAGGAAAAATAGGTTAAAAGAGGGTTTTACTAGTAGCAAGAGACTGCCAATTTAGGGGCCCAACATACCCCCATGCCAAAGATATTGCACACCCTCGAGCAATCAAAAAATTATGTTTTGTTCCCAAAACTATAGAAAAATCGGTGCTTTATTCATTTAGGGTTATTTTCCAATAGAAACGTTGACATTGGACACCATCCTTTTCTTTTCTTCTCTAAGCTTATTTGTTAGGGATCAGTTATGTATTATCATCATTTGAGTTTGTTTGTGCCACTTCTTGGCATGTTTAAGCAATTCATTATTCTCCTCAACTAATTTCTCAACATTCACCTATAACTGTGTGTTCCTTTCCTTGAGAGTTTTATTCTCATTCTTCAAATGACTATCCAACACCTTGAATTCACGAATCTCTTTCTCTAGTTTCTTAATTTCCTTATTCTTCTTCCTTGAAACAATGGGATTACTTGGAATGTTGGTCGACATAGTTTGTTGTATAGGCTCATTTTACCCTGCATCATCTTCAAAATCATCCATCACAAGCATTACTATATCATCTGGATTGAGATGACCCTCAGAAATTTTAGGTTCAGGGTTCTTGGTTCTCAATTTATTGAGTCAAAGTTTGACATGTTCCTTCTGCTGAATAAAAGTATGCCTCATTTGTATCTCCTCATCATTCATAGGGGTCTTATGTTGTGGGAACTGATGACTAGTGTAGTAAATTCGACACTCTACTTCACGACCCTCTACTTGGCCATGCTCTGGGTAAATCTTTTGGATGTAGCTTATGTGTTCAATGTTGGTTGCCAAAATTTTATGTGTGATGATGTTTCTCTCTTAGCATGTATGTAAATAGTGAATCCCTTAGCTCCATGGGAGCTAAGGTATTCACCGTTATTTATGTCTTCATTATCATAAAGGATAATGGTATCCTTCCGAAGCGTTTCAACCAACTTGGTGCCTACCTTAATGAATTCATTTTGAACCAAAAATGCATACCAATTGTCATTCCTTTTCTACAATTCTGCTACTATTAGTATCCAAACTAGACCATGGTGATATAGGCTACTGCTAATGTTCTTCTAGTTTTTCTGGTTACTCTTAGACATCTTCTCCAAACTCTTACATAAGAAAAATGGAAAATTGATATAGTTACCCAATTCAAAATGCAGAATAAAGTGAATGTGGTATAGAAAAATAATGGTGTACTAGCCTTCACATGCTATAAATATTTGAAGCACAAATACCAAGTCCTGCCACTTCTATTTGAGCCATGACCTCATAATTTCTCTTTTCAAATACGACGTCTACTCCATTTGGCACAAGAAATGCATCCATGTCCCCTATTCCATCTATCGATTTTTAAACCAATGTTCTCTAGTTTTGGTAAAACCCATGGCTTTCACGATTGTTTCTTTTGAGACTCTCATAACCACATCCCTAATTTGTGTAATTTTTCCTTCAAATCTCCTTGCAAATACCTATGTGCAAGAGTCATTGTGCCCCTTGAATGGTTGGATAAATGGTATCCATCATGCATTCTCAAGCATGGATTTTCTTGCATTATACTCTGGGTACCCTTCCAATCCAGCCAACAATGATGGCTCATACCTGACCATTCATGGTTTCCTCATTGTGTTGCAGGATTTGGCATGTACATTTCCTTTGGGTGCTCTAATTTAAACAACCTTACTGCTAGTAACAAATGAGGATGGGAACAAGTTAGTCGGGATTGGTTTACAAACTATGGTCTAGAAGTTTCACTAATTTGGAAGGTGAAATTGGATATGGAAAACAACGAAGAGCTTATTTTGAACATAATTAGATTATCATGACAATGAGTGGATTATCATTGGTCGTGAATGTACACGATCTAGGTGGTGATGGGAAGTTGGTTTGTGATGATATAGATAAATGGAAACAAAACATGTGGTGGTTTGGAATCGTGCAGATAAGGATAGGAAAAAACATGTTATTCAAATTGTAATCAAAATAACATAAGGTAATTGTCACATGACTTACCATGTTTTTAAATAAACTTAGGAAAATGATATACAATCGACTTTTTACCTCAATTTACCTCTGAAGAGTTTATGCAATCATATGTTTGACTAGAAAAATATATTCGAAGGGGCGTATAAGACCTGTAGCAAAAGAATTAGATGCTTATTATTGTCAGTAAATAATGACCAGACCTAAGCATTTGAGACCGATTATCGAAAATAAATTAGTATTATTAGTGGAAGATGATCTAGATGCCCAAGATAAGAGTTCAGAGTTGTTTGGGTAACCTTGATTCTTCATTCTGAAGCCTATTGTCCTTCTTCAAACCGAGAAGTGGACTTAAAATTATACATAAGATGATATAGGACTTCCGGTGACAGATATAAGATTTTGTAACAATTGAGAACAATGGTCACATGATTTCTTTGATGTAACTAGATTTCCTGCAGCTTCCCAAAAATCACTGAAACTAGTTGTTTGCAAGATCATTTTGTCGAAGTCCCTAACTGCTTTCAGAAATAGCAAGAGTTGTACCTTTATCTCTATTTCCATGTTGCACAAGAGTGGAATGATAAACTATAAAGACTTAGGACTATCACTTTGTGCAATAAGAAATGACAAGGAGTGTTGGTGAAAAAAACAAAAATTGTTGAATATATTGGAGTTGAAGATGTTGATGTTGAGGATATTGATGTTGCAGATGATGATGCTCAAGAAAAATTGTAGAAGGGATGGATGTGGAACATGGATGAACTATGGATAAAGCTATTGTCCCAATTTGAACCATACTACATGTTGTTATTGTAAAACTTTTTAAGAAAAATGATTGTTGCAACTATTGTTGGAAAAGTAAATAGTCTTCAACCATGACCCATACCTAAGGTACAATTATCATCATGTGAATGAAGGTGTTGATGTCGAACATGAAGATAAATTGTCGGATTACCGACCATTAAGGTATGTCGTTAACCAACATGAAGAAACTCACATTTGATGATAATGAGTGCTAAAGTACCTTAGTGCATTTTGACAGGTACGAATATATGTGTTGATGTCAAGCCACATGCAAGATTCGTCAATAAAGAGGAATTGATGTATCCGCATGACCAAGAATAAGGAAATATACCATTAATGTATGCATATTCTAGGGCACTATGAAGTCTCTAACCTCAGCCCCATATAGTGTATTGATGTCGATGGGGAAAGGTTTGTCAAAAGGAGGGACTTAAGGAATCCCCCATAAACTAACATGAGCACATAACACATGATTTTGAAGGACCATAGTATAAAATTACAACAAAATTTCATGTTGGACTTTATTAAAAACTTTTAACCTCTGACGAATATTTTGACATAAGGAAATTTAACTGCAACGGAGGTGGTGTTAAGACAACAAGGATGGTTATCCCAAGATTTGTAATGAGAAGGATTTTCACAAACCCAAATCATTTCCTATTGGTACGGTTGTTAAGAGATTAGGCATAGAAAAACTTCCTCTTTTTGGGACAAATCAAACTTATATATCTTACATTCAACAGTCTCCATTTTATTAAAAACAACAGGGAACATTTTCCTACCAATTTTTTGGTTTTCAAACAAACTCCCAGTCCAAATGTGCCATAGAACTGGTTTTCACAAAAGGACATTATTATTTTTTCTTTACCTTTTTTATTTTTATATACATGTACACCTTCACCACCAACCCTTTCAAGTGTGAATGTGTGTGTGTGTGTGCATTGTGATAGACATGCACACCTTCATCCCTTCCATCATCCACTCTCTCAAGGGATGAATGGATGTGTGTGTGCATGATCATGTAGTGCACATGACAAACACACATCTTTATTCCCCCACTATACACCTTTCGTATTGTGACAATGACACACACATGCACTTTCACACCCCACCTTCCACGCTTCCATGGGATGAATGTATGTGTTGCATGCATGCACGCACACACCCACACTTTAAACTCCCACCATTGTAAGTTTTAAACCTGTGAAGTAAAGCAATGCATATAGATTCTTAAGCAAAACAGAATTTAATCAATGGCTCATTCACATAGTACACAGAGATATATACCGGAAACCCTCAACCGAGAAAACCTTTCTTATATTCATTATATCGAATTTCACCATTCAC
>JASDQU010683147.1:7428-32169 GCA_032191745.1 Picea mariana
TATCCAGCACCAAAGTTTCAAGTAATGATTGCAGATGGAGGAACTATCAATTGCTCAGGAAAATGCAATAAGATCAATCTTACTATGGGGGAATATGTAATGAATAGTCCAATGATTGCTATACCCATGGGTGGTGCAGATGTTGTACTAGGAATCCAATGGTTACAATCATTAGAAACAGTCGCTTTTAATTTTCAAGAACTTTTTATGAAATTTTCATTGGAAGGAAAATAAATTGAGTTAAGAGGTATCATAGGGAAACTCGGTAAGGTGATAATCTCTAACGGCATGAAAAAATTATTGAAAAAGGGGCATCAAGGCATTATTGCACAACTATGCTCATTAGATGTTAAAACATCTAAGCCATGTATTCCTCAAGATCTCCAAAGGATCACTGATAAGCATTCCAAAGTATTTGAAGATATTCCCAAAGGTCTTCCACCCACTCGAAATCATGATCATGAAATTCACCTAATTCCTGGGAGTGTTCCTCCTAACATCGGGCCATACAGATATCCTTACGCCTAGAAGAGTGAAATTGAGTGCATGGTTGAAGAAATGTTAGAGGTTGGAATTATTAGACCTAGCCAAAGTTCTTACTCCGAACCAGTGGTAATGGTATTCAAGAAAGATATCTAATGGCGTATGTGTCCAGATTATAGAGAGCTCAACAAGATCACTATTAAAGACAAGTTTCTCATTCCTGTCATTGATGAATTGTTAGATGAACTACATGGAGCAATCTATTTCACAAAATTGGATATCTGTTCAGGGTATCATTAGATTAGAATGAAGGAAGAAGATATCCCAAAAACAACATTCCGAACTCATGAAGGCCATTATAAATTTTTGGTCATGCCTTTTGGCCTTACAAATGCACCTTCCACATTCCAAGGGTTGATGAATTCTATTTTCAAGCCCTTCCTTCAAAAATTTGTGCTAGTATTTTTTGATGATATACTAATCTATAGAAAGTCTTGGGAGGATCATGTGCGACATGTTGACAAGGTGCTATAACTACTAAAGGAGAAACAACTATATGCCAAACCATCCAAATGTTTCTTTGGAATAATGGAGGTAGAGTATTTGGGTCATATTGTATCTCATGAAGGCCTTGATGGACTGGCCATGATGGACTGGCCTATTCCCAAAACATTAAAGAATCTTAGAGGATTTTTGGGTTTGACAGGTTACTACCGCAAGTTTGTTAAGAACTATGGAAGAATAGTATCACCTTTAACGACACTAACTAAGAAGGATGCATTTTCATGGACTCTAGAGGCAACTAAAGATTTTGAACAACTTAAAGAGGTGATGTGTAAAGATCATGTCTTGACCACTTCAGACTTCACAAAAACCTTTATTATGGAATGTGATGCCTCGGGAAATGGAATTAGTGTTGTCCTAATGCAAGAAGGAAGGCCCCTGGCTTTTGAAAGTCGACCACTCAAGGGAAAGGACTTACACAAACCCATTTATGAGAAGGAAATGATGGAAATGCTACATGCATTGAAGAAATGGCATCCTTACCTAATAGGTAGGCACTTCAAGGTCAAAACATATCATGATAGTCTTAAATACTTCTTGGAACAAAGACTATCTTCAGAAGAACAAAAAAAATGGGTAACCAAGATATTGGGTTATGATTTTGAAATCGTATATAAAAAGGGGAAGCAAAATGTTGTGGCAGATGCACTCTCAAGAAAGGATGAAGATGTTGAGGCCTTTCTTTGTGCTATCTCGATCATCCAACCCGATTGGATAATAGAAGCAAGGGATGAATGGAAGAATGATGAAAAAGTGTGGACTCTCATTCAATGGTTGCAGCAGGATTCTAGTGCATCAGATACATTTACATGGAAAAATGATTCACTATGGTAGAAAGATCGCTTATATTTATGTAAGAAATACCAACTCAAACAAAAGGTACTAGTGGAATTGCACACCTCTCCAGTAGGAGGGCACTCGGGATTTTTGAAAACCTACCATAGATACAAGAAGGATTTTTTTTGGGATGGCCTTAAAACTAATGTTCAAAGGTTTGTGGCAGAATGTGTGGTTTGCCAACAAAATAAGGTGGAAACAATTAAGACCCCAGGTCTTTTACAACCATTATCCATCCCAAGTCAGTGTTGGGAGGAGGTTTCCATGGATTTCATCACAGGGTTACCAAAGTCTGAAGGAAAGAGTGTCATCATGGTGATTGTTGATAGACTGACCAAGTATGCACACTTTTGTTCACTTTCTCATCCCTTCAAGTCTAGTATAGTTGCCACCGCATTCATGGAGACAGTTCAAAAGCTACATAGCAGCCCAAAGATTATTGTAAGTGACAGAGATCCCATCTTCACTGGACATTTTTGGACAGAATTATTTTCTTGTTTGGATACTCAGTTGGCTCATATCTCATCCTGTCATCCTCAATCTAATGGAAAAACTGAGATAGTGAACAAATGTTTGGAAGGCTACCTTCATTACTTTGTCTCTGATAAACAAACACAATGGTTCAAATGGCTACCCTTGGCAGAATGGTGGTATAACAATTCCTTTCATACTGCAACAAAAATGACACCATTTATAGCACTTTATGAATACCACCCTCCTTCCATCACTTCTTCTCTAAAAGAAAAATCTAAGGTTCAAGCAGTGGAAGATCACATCGAGAATCAACAACAAGTTCTCCAAATCTTAAAGGACAACCTGACCATGGCACAGAATCACATGAAACAAAAAGCAGATCAACATTGTAGTGAAAGAAGTTTTGAAGTAGGGGATTGGGTGTTTTTAAGACTACAACCATACAAACAGATGTCCCTCAAGAAATCCAAGAAGGATAATAAATTATCACCAAAGTAATATGGCCCTTATAAGGTGTTGCAAAATATTGGTACTATGGCATACAAATTGGAGTTGTCTACATCTTCACGAGTGCACCCAGTTTTCCATGTTTCGTGCTTAAAGAAGGTTATAGGCGATAAAATATCAGTTCAAACTATATTTCCAGAACTTGACGAGGAAGGAAAAATCATATTGGACCCTGAAGCCATCACTGACACAAGAATTCGCCAGCTAAGGAATAGATCCATTTCAAAGTATCTCATTAAATGGAGGAAAATATCGATTGAAGATTCCACTTGGGAAGATGAGTCTTTTATACAGAACCATCCAGAGTTACTCAAGCGTTGCAAAAAACACTTGTCTCAAGGGGAGGGGCATGTTAAGCCATAATATTGGCTCATTACCCCTTAATTAGGGCATATTATATTAGTAATGTTATTTTATTTATGTCGGCTTTACGCCATTAGTTGTAATTATACCTCCTAGTCTCCTATATATACCAAAGAGACATTTTCATTTTGAATCATCTTGTACTTGAAAATTTAAGTGGGGTAAAAGGAGGTTTCCCCCTCGAAGAGACTTATTATCTGAAATTATCTCTTTTTCAAGGCATTGAGTACTTTTTCTGAGGTTTTTCTATGCTATATTGATATTTGGTTCTTAACAGATTCATTGACAAAGTCAATGAACATAGAAAACTTCTCCTGGTGTAGAGTAAAAATGGGCATTGTTGCCTTGGATTGTTAACTATATAATCCCCTGGACCCCTGGATGCAAAGAAAACAACAAGTGGGAGAATGTTGAGTATGTGTTATATTCTTTGCATGTGTGTGTGGGTGTGTCAGATTCGACAACTGCATTTGACGATCCCTCTAGTAGTACTCTTTGTGTCGTGTGCGTCAGGAGATTTCCTAGGAGGGTCCTAGGGGGGGCAGGTATGCCCCCCTGGTTATGCGCAGCGATCAGGGCAGCGCCCTAATTTTTTTTTTTGGGCGGTTTTTGCCATTTTTAGCGGATTTTTCTATTTTTAGCGATTTTCTAAATTAATCCCGTATTAAGGGATTAGGTTTTTGGTATCTACGGAATACCTAAAAAAAAATTATATATTGTATGGTGAATGGTGAAATTCGATATAATGAATATAAGAAAGGTTTTCCCGGTTGAGGGCTTCAGGTATAAATCTTTGTGTACTATGTGAATGAGCCATTGATTAATTTATGTTTTGCTTAAGAATCTATATGCATTGCTTTACTTCGCAGGTTTAAAACTTACACTATGGACATCGCCTTTATTGGGGAAAGGGATAAATTTGTATTCATTTATCTGGATGACATTACAGTTTTCTCCAAGACTGATAAAGAACATTGTCATCATCCGAGAAAGGTCTTTCAAAAATGCAAAAAATTTGGTCTCTCCCTGAATCCCAAGAATTCATTGTTTTCTATGAAGGAGGGAAATTTACTAGGGCACATAGTATTAGCTGAGGGAGTAAACATTGATCCCAGCAAGGTGGAAGCCATCCAAACCTTATCACTCCCTAGATCCAAGAAAGAAGTTCAGTCTTTCTTGGGGAAGATTAATTTTCTGAGAAGGTTTGTTTCTAATTATGTTGAATTGGTGAAGGACATTACAGTCATGTTGAAGAAAGGAAACAAAATCAAATGGATTACTGAATCTCGTAGTTCCTTCGATCAAATAAATAAGGTCATGACCGAATCACCTGTGCTCATTAGTCCTAATTACTCCAAAGATTTTATGATTTTCTCCTTTGCTTCATTTGACACAGTGGTAATCATTTTGTTGCAATATAATGATAAAGGGTTTGAACAACCCATTGCATTTTTCAGTAGGGCATTGAGAGATGCAGAGCGAAAATATGAAATCATGGAAAAACATGCCTATGCTCTAGTTAACAACCTCAAATCCTTCAGGGTCTATGTTTTTCATTCAAAGGTCATTTCATATGTCCCTTCATCTTCTGTGAAGGAGATTCTCATTCATCCTGACATAGACAGGACAAGGAGCAAGTGGATTGTTAAAATCCTTGAATTTTACTTGGAGATAAGGCACACCAAATTGGTTAAGGGTCAAGGTTTAGCCAGGTTGTTGGTTGAATCTAATTGCAAAGCCTTTGGGGTGAATTTCATCAAAACTTGCTCAGAAAATCAGTAGGTTGATTTGTATGATACAAGTTTCCAAGTCAACCCTCCATTAGTAGGATGTTCCTGGTAGAGGGACATAATTTTCTTTCTACATAAGTTTCATCCTTTTGATGGCATGGAAAAAAGAAAGATAAGAGCTTTAAAGCTCAGATCAATTAAGTATTGCCTCATTGATCAAGTTTTATATTGGAAATATCCTCTAGGAGTGTTGTTGAGATGTTTAGACCCATACGAATCCCAAAAGATCATGTCTAATTTTCATGACAATTTGTGTGGGGGACATCACTTCTGGAGAACGACAGCCTACAAGATTCTCAGAGATGGTTATTTCTGGCCTAGCCTATTCACTGATGTTTGTGCTAAAATCAGTTCTTGTGTCAAGTGTCAGAAATTCTTAGGAAAACAACAGCTCAAGTCCCTACCTTTGAAGCCTGTGGTAGCTTCAGGACCCTTTCAACAGTGGGGCTTAGATTTTATTGGGAAAATTCATCCTACTTAAAGTGGTCAGCATAGGTGGATATTGACTTCCAAATATTACTTTACCAAGTGGATAGAAGCCATCCCCACAAGGATTGCTTCCCTCAAAGTAATCATTGGTTTTCTTGAAGATATTATGGTAAGGTTTGGTTGTCCAAAAAGAATTATCATTGATAATGCTACATCCTTCAAGGCTGAACAATTAATTCGTTTATGTGAGCAATTTGGAATTGCATTGATTCACCCAAATCCTTACTACCCCAAAGGGAATGGACTGGCAGAGTCCTCAAACAAGAGACTTATAAAGATCATCAAAAGATTGTTAGAGGAAAATAAGAAACCATGGGATTCAAAGCTCAAGTTTTCTCTGTGGGCTGACAGAGTGACAACAAAGAGATCTCTTGGCATCTCTCCTTTTCAGCTTGTATATGGCGTTAAGGCCATCTTTCCTTCTCAGTTGGCCTTACCCATGGAAAAATTCTTCCAGGACTACCAAGGAGATCATGGTGGTATGATCAGAAGAATACAACAACTGGTAGAAGTGCAGAATACCAGAGAGCAGCTACTGGACAGAGCACATGACCATCAACAGAAGATCAAGTGGGATTTTGACAGAAAGGTAAGAAAGGAGGATTTCCAGCTAGGAGATCTAGTGTTGAAATGGGATGCACCCAAGCAGGACAAAGGAAAACATGGCAAGTTTGAAGCCTTGTGGATCGGCCCCTTCAAGATCTCTAGGAAGTTTTCAAATAATACTTACAGGTTGCAGAATTTGGAGGGTGATGAAGTTTTTGGAGGCCCTGTAAACGGGCATTTTCTGAAGAATTTTTTTGTTTAAGCCATGAATGGCTTCCCATGTCATTATAAATATCATTTTTCCTTTTGTTTATTCTTTTAATAAGTGAATCCACAACCCAATAGTAAGGTGACTAAAGTTGCAAGTTATTGGTATCTCACAGGGAGCGTACCAT
The DNA here is from genome assembly GCA_032191745.1 of Picea mariana. Classification (NCBI taxonomy): domain Eukaryota; kingdom Viridiplantae; phylum Streptophyta; class Pinopsida; order Pinales; family Pinaceae; genus Picea; species Picea mariana. The sequence goes on from JASDQU010683147.1 coordinate 13,877, forward strand.
CCCCCATGGATCCTAATGTTAGCACACATTATTGATCGGGGGGAGTTTTCCCTAGGAAGTGGAATTATAGCGAAGAAAAAATGAAAGAAGAGGGATCAAAAAACACATCAAATGTTTTTATTCTAAGTTGGGTGATGATATGACATCTCCCTATCATCAACGTCCATGTCTTCCTACCAAGTCCTCCTTGCAAGCGTCCAACAAAGCTCCAGATGGTGAAGTTCAAAGTGTGGCCCATCTTGATCTCGATGCAGATAGTTCATGAAAGTGGGGTGGCAGTTGAGACCTCGTCTGACCCCATAAATGGAAAACATGCAGAGAGCGGTCGTAAAGGCATACTATCAATTATGGACAGATTTTTCTGTAAAGCACATAACTGCACCTGGCTCGCATCTGACAGAGGAGGTGCCAACTTAAAATGTTAATGTGGTGGTTTGATCACACTCCCAGTGGTTGCAGCAATTTTGAGTATATGTATGCAGTTTTGATAATTTGTTATGGTCGATGGTTGAGCTAAGCTCCCGTATTGTAATGTTTTAATGAAGCTCTGGTTCTATGGTTATGTAACTTGATTTTATTAATGAAAGTTAGCTTCTATTTCCATCTTATTTTTGTTTGATACTGAATTTTCATGATTGAAGGATTCCCATGGATTGTGGTGACTGTGTTGTAATGGATGTTTGATTGCAGTGCAGTTATAGCATTTTCAGTTACCTGAAACTTCAAATTCAAGAGGATCTTATTTTCAGAGTTTTTCCTCCTTAGGCTACTGGAAGACCTGATGTCTAGAGAAGACCTTTACATATTCTCCTCAATTTCTTCCTCCTACTCACCCTTACTACAACTTACTAGCTGAAGTTGATCAATACCTCATTTGCTTCTGCATACTGCCCCAGTTTTCTGAGTTAAAATGATATTCTCTTGAGTCTGCCCCATTTGACCTCTTTAAATCCATTAACCGTGACATATAACCTGGTGGGTAGTAGTCTTACCTCTTTCGCAATCCATAGGTGACTTCTAGTGCTAACACATTCGAAATCTACCTTCCCAAAATTTTCAAAACTTCAGACTACCCGAAAGATAGTTCTCCAATCTATAATAGTTGTTGCTTAGACCCCCTCTCTTCAATATTCACATTACTGGGATTCTTCAAGCCATATTTCTTAGAAAAATATATAAACCTTCTCTGTTATAGGATCATCGTTTTGAATTCAGACATCTTCCTCTTTATCTATATATTCATCATGATCTCACACTTCTGCAAATCCTGTGAGTATGATCTCTGAGATTTATTCATTCACCTGCTCTTCTTGTTTTTGTTTTCTTCTCCAAACGTTCATGTATTTGATATTAGTGTTTTTTTTCATGGAGGGATTCATCATGCTTCTACAACCACGAGCTATGTGTCCATATTTTTGAATTTGTAACATTCGATATTGTAGGGAGCCACATAAACATCTATTTTTTGAATATTTATTCCATACGCTCTGTAATCTACAATAACCAAGAAAGAAACTTTGATACCTAGGATCCAATGATCCTCTTTGTGATGTAATCCTTTTGAATTCTTTCCTTAGATAATCATGACATTCTCTTCTATTGTTTCCTTCACAATGATTGAAGCTTCTTCGATGCCTGGAGGTAGAATGTCTTCTTAGGGATACACTTCTTCTGCATAAATTCCTATTTGAATCTTGTTGACCATGATTCCTTCCTTTAAGAATTTTTGCATAATTCTTATCCTTTTCTTCATTCTTCCTTTCAGGGAACTTGGAACACTTATCTTCAACTTTATTTGTTGGTTGTGTGGATTTTCCTCTCTCTTCAATGCTATTGATGGGATTGGAATTTGCATCTTCTTTGCATGAGGCCTCACCAATGTATCCAATACCTGCTTTACTGAATGGTGACATTTGACAGTTGATAATGTCTTCTAGCACTTGAGATCTCTTCAAGTTCTTATTGAGCTTTTTAAATTCAACCCTTAATGTGACGACTTCTTCTTCAAGATTCTAACAATATTATTGTTTCTTCATCATCTGGCTATTCATTACTTCTTCTATTCTCTTTGCTTCTTCAAGTTGTGTTTTCAAGAAGATGATTTAGTCTTCAAGTCTTCTTTCTTATTGACTAAATTTTGCTTCAATCTTGTTTAAGTCCTTAGATATTTCCTTTAGATGTATCATCAAAACAAATTCTCTCTTCTTTGCTTTGGCTTCCAAACACTTCTTTTCTTCCAACTAATTTTTGAGTGTTTCTTCAATCACTTTGGCTTCTTCAAGCTAAACCTATAGTTTTATGATAATTTGTTGGACCTATTCAGAATCCTTTTTAGTGTTTCAAGAACCCTCCTTTAGCTTGATCAATTCTTCCTTGAGAGACTTGTTTACCCTCCTTTATCTTTTTAGTTCATTTAAAGCACTGATCAATTCTTCCTCAAGATCCACTTTGCCTTATTCATAATCTTCTTTGTTATTTTCAATTTCTTCTTCTAGATCTTTCTGACATGATGAGATTCTTTCCTCTCATTCTATCTCAACATCTTATTTATTCTGATCAACATGCTATGTCTCTGTGATTACTAGAAGATATTCCATAGAGTATAGATTATGTAGCTTATTCCAAAGCTCTTTGGATAATGATCATTGTCCCACTTTGAATTTTACCGAATCAGGTAATCCATCAAGGATGGCATCTGTTTTTATTTTTATTTTCCTTTTTAATTCCTTCTTGGTTTTAGTCTTTGAAGGTTTCTTTGAAGAGGTGTATTATGAAACAACTAAGTACCAAACCTCATACCCCTGTGCCTATAAAGATACTTTCATTATTGAGCTCCATATCGCATAATTTTGACCATCAAATATTGGTGTTCCATTATCTATGTAATCCATGATCTACCTTCCAGTGGTTAGACCAATTCTGAAGGAGCTGCTCTGATACCAATTGTTGGAATATTCACCAACACTGAGAAGGGGGCGTAAATGAGTATTGAACACTTTTTACCACTTTTAACCACAACATGTAAATATTAACTTATCAAAACTATATCACTTATGATTGCATTCAAAATATCATAAACATATAACCAGAGATACACAACACACAAAAATCTTACATGGAAACCCAAATGGGAGAAAAACACAAAAATATTTTTAATATATATCTTGAAGATTAGATTCACCGAAAGAACCAACTTCCAAAATTCTCCAGTACCAAATAGAAGCAGGCACCAACCCCATGTTTACAGGATCCAACATGAAGGAAGCTACAACTCCCCAAATTCTCCAACTCCAACTGTAAGGAGGCTCCAAGCCCCTAGTTTAAAATCTCTAACCTGAATGAAGCAGAAACTCCCTAGATTCTCCAACTCCAACTAGAAGGAGGCTCCAACCCCCTAGTTTTATGAGCACCAACTCAAAATAAGTTGCAACTCCCTTGCAAGTGCCAACTTTCTATCTTAAGACACCAATCTTCTCGTGCACCATCCAACCTCCCAAAAATTTAAATGAGTCAGACTCAAGCTGTCACTATGATTGTCATTGTCATTGATACATCATTATCATCATGAATAAGAAACTCAAACTTTCATATTTTATGTCACTGATATTGATATATCATCATTATCAAATATGGTTCAACCCATTAACCACATAAATCTCATGCCAATATCACTAAGACTATCCCCCAAATCATATACCCAAAATCACCAAGATATGCATCAAACCACATGCCAAGATATTCCTCAAGAATTTGTCAATATTTTCCTCAAACATGTGCCATAACCTCCAAGATATGCCTCAGATAATATACCAAAAACTCCAAGATACCCCTCAATCATATGCCATAAACTCCGAGATACAAGCCTCAAGATATAAAAAAAAACATACTTTTCAACATGCGAAAACCTTAGTGCATGAGATATTAGATCATCAAATCTAGGTCAACTTAGAAACTAGGTCCACATAAAAATTGGGTCCACATAAATATCATATATCCACATGGGTCCACAAATAAACCCCAACATCACTTCTTAAATTTATCTTGAACACTTGTTTGGGACTAGTTTCTGGATTAGTCACAAACCCTAACTTCCAACAAGTATACCTACATACTTGTAATGAATCAAGGTATGAAACTTGTACCCAATCTTCTTTGATATCTTCTTTGAAATTCCTCCAAGTTTTTCTCCTTGATTCATCACTGAAAAATAGATATAGCAAAAATGGAAAACCCTCTTGAATTTTTGCCTATTCTAGAGAACGAACTTGTACAACATGCCACACACTCAATATTTAATATCTGGTCTTGAAACTCACAAAAAATATACCAAGGAATGTACTCTTTCCAATGAAATTTTTCTCATAGAATTTGGATCATGTATGAAGAAGTTATGATTGTTTTACCCAGAACACTTGTTTGAGACTGGTTATAGGACTCGTCAAAATCCCTATCTTCAACAGAGTGTATCTCCAAACATAAGACGACCCAGAAGATGAAATTTATACCAAAAATACCTTGATATGTATTCACAATAACCTCCAATTTTCTCTATCTAAATCATTCTATAAAAAACTTTATAGAAAAAAATCCAAGATGACCTTTAAAGAACATACCTTAGAACACATCATCATAAGACTTCATCTTCCCTTGGAAATTCTCCCTTCTTCACTTCATCTTCCCTCTGAAATTTGCTACCAAGCTTGTGATAAGATATCACAAGATTGAATGATGAAAATGAGAGGTTCTTAATGTGTATTTATACCCTTCCAAGCGGTTCCTTTACTTAACTTTAGGGCCTACCTATAACTTCTTGTTTGCACCACTTTTTAGGGGCAAATTTTATTTTAATTTTAATTTCTCTTGAAGGGCCAACTTGTCCTTGTACTCTTAATTTCATCTTTAGTTCATTGTACAATTAGGGTTGAATCTAGGGACTTCATTTATTTACTTATGGGGTTTCTTTACCACACTTGCGGGGCTTCTTTAGGGATTCTTGACCATACCTTACACGATCATCTTTAAGAACGCATATCTCCTCAACCATGAGGAACCATGTGGCATGCTACCTATCGTTGGAAACGACTTGACGAGGACTATCAATCCATTGAGATTTTTAATGTATTTGTAATGTCCTTCATACTCATTATCTTCAATCAAAATTAGACTTCATGACCAAACCTATGGGGATTCATAACCATATTCTCAGGGCTTCTTTGACCATACATTGTAACTTATTTGCTTAAAAACTAGGTCTTCTTGTATGCTTATTTAAAGCATCTTCCTGTGAGGTCCATGCTTAGAGATATGCCATAAGGGGAGCACTTTGGTGACTCATTCAAATAAAATCATCACTTCTAGGGGCTTTTGGACTTGCTTCTAGGCTTCTTTTAGGGTTGACATCAATGACAACCAATTTCCCAACATAAAATTCAAACCAAACTTTAAAATATGGAAAAAAAATAGAGGAATGAAACCTTAATAGGAAGAAATCATAGATTTCTCCTCGACAAAATTACCATTTATTTTTTAGGGAAAATTCCCTAATGACTAGGGTTGAATACTACCTAAGATGAGACGGTGGAAAAATACCTTAATCAGATGATGGATCCCTTTATATCTTTTGTTTGCAACACAAATACTTTCTTGCGGTTCTAATATTTCTTTAGGTGTGCATGAAAAGCAATTAATATACCTTCCTTAAATACAAATATTCATATAAACATGAATTACGATAAATACATAAGAGAATAATATAAATTCACAATACATTATTTCTAACTAATTTCATGAATTTAGTTCATCCTCAAATCATAAATCAAAAGCACATGGTCAAACACATTGAAAAATCCTATTTTTATTTTATTTTTTATTTTTTGGGGGGGAGAAGAAGAGAGATCTTTGTAAATTAATTAAATATGAACAAAAAATAAAATATTACACCTAATTGATGTTTCCAACACCTTTGTCACTTGAGTTCAGGTTCCTCATACTTGTACTACTCATCCTCTTTTACTCCACGTACTATCTCCAACTTTACTATGGTTGAGAAAATTAAGAGAGGTTTTGACCCAACTCAAAGCTATAAATAAATTTAGAACTAGGGGGCTCTAATGAGGGAAAAGTAATAAAAAATAAAGATTTATCATCTAAGAATTTCTCCATCACATTCTTTCTCTTAATGGTTTCTAAACCCTTCTCCCAACAAATAACTCATATTTATACCATGAAAAATAAGTTAAATTAGTTGGGGATGGAGATATGGACTATACATGTGTATGGACCCTGTGTTATCCCCTCGAGGCATGCATTTAAAGCACACTAATTTTTTGTTAGGATTTTTTTGAATATGCTCATGTGTCGTATGAAGAAAATCGAGGGAAGCCCACATGTTTCTCAAAGGAAACTTGCATGAAGTTATTTTAAAACTCAAAACTATATGTAGGATGAGGAGGAATGATAAAATATGCATTACTGAATGGCCAACAAGGCATCTCTAGTCAAATGTGACCAAATAAGGCCATAAAAAGGAAGAAAAGAACCCCAATTGTTGTTGGATAGAGATTGTGTGGAATATTGAGACAAATCCATAATTGTATTTGTGGGTAGATTTGTCTAGTGAAGTTTGAGAAATTTGAGGAAGCAATAGTACCAACAAAGGTGGAATCTTAGTAGAACTATTGTAGATAAATTTAAGTGAAAAAGTTAGAGAAGTGGGCATTTGAAGACAACTTCAAAGATGAATTTGGGTAGAGATGTAGAGTGTAAATAAGAAGTTGGACATTGAGAGTGTAGAAATGGCATATATAAAGAGAGTGGAGCTTGGGAGTTTCAATGGGAGAAGGACTTATGAAGAAAAGGCCTTAGAAGAGACTTGTGAAGAGATGAAAAAATAATGGATAGGTTGGAAGCTTTGAAGGTCATCCAAGGGATAAAAAGCAAAACCCTTGATCAAGATAAGAATTTGAATATATTAAGGGAGAAAAGAAAACCTCTTATAGAAGTGGAGGCTATAACAACAATGGACATAATATTCGAAATATTGGATGTTGTAGAGCACACTGAGAATCTTGCCTTGCAAAGAAATTAGATGTTCATGTTGATGAGGAACAAAAAATGGATGGAAACATCATAGTAATTTAGGAAGATCATGAAGAAGATAATGAAATTGAGGATGGTGAATATGATTGGAGTGAAAAAATTGAGTGTCATAGTGATGATGAGATTATGGAGTGTGCACAAGAAGAAGGATGTTAAATTTTTTAATTAAATAAAGTAACAAGGCAAGTGTTTCTCTTCCCTAGGTGCCTAAGGGTGAGAAAGTGCCTAATGTGGGCCCTAGTCATTTAATTTGTGAGATGCAAATTAAAAGGTGACTTTATGACTAAAGTGAGGGTGAGTGAAGAGACATCTAATCTTAGCCACTCATCTATCTAATCTCAGCCATTGGATTAGAGAGACTCATCACCTACCTCATGAGGTCGATTAGGGTAGAGGGGCGCACCCATTCTTGGGTTGTTGAAGCATTTTTTGAGAGACCAAGAAAGAGAGCATTTTCGAGTAGCAAGAGAGAAGCCATTTCTGAGAGCTAGGGCACAGTTTCCAAGGTAGAATAATAGCACAGAAACCAAGGCAAAGGTTCAGCATACACAGGAGGTCATACAACATGCATTTCGAGGTCCGTACAGTCATTTGTGTGCACAGAAATCGAGACAGCGTACAACATTTAATTATGTCTGTACGGTATGGATTTTATCAGTCCGTACAACGTACTTTTGGCATAGATTTCAAGGAGGGACAGACAGCCACACTCAAGCCATACTGTATGGATTCCGTACAGGTCTGTACAATCCTTTCCTAGCACAAAAATCGAGACAAATTGATGTGTGGATTTTCTGGGAAGTTTGGCATGGTTTTCAAGTTGGTCGTACAACCATTAATGCACCCAAAAATTTTTGTAGCTACTGGCACATATTTTGAGGTGATCGTACAACATTTTGGAGGCACAACAATCAAGGAGCAGACCTATATTTGATTGCAGAAAATTTTGGAAAGAATTTTGAGGAGTTGGCTCATTTTCCTATGTGAAGATTTGGCACGGTTGTCGAGATAAGTTTTTCATTTAAATTTTTGAAGATGAATATGCTGTAACAAAATTCTCCGAAGCTCCTAAATAATAAAAATCTCCCTCTCTCACTGGTTTTCCCCTTGTGGGTTTTTCCAAGGTCAAAGTTAGACCGAAAATCTCTGTTTATAATTTTATGAGTTTTGCATGCTGCTGATATTTTATTTCTGCATTTAAAACGATGTTCAGAATCCTAATGTTTCAGTTCTGAAGTTTATTTTTTGCTAAGTTTTTATATGCTGATATAAAACTGGGTTTGGGCCTTTAACATTGGCTGAAAAATCAGCGAGACTGAAATTGGGTTGGGGTCTGAAATTTTAACATGGTATCAGAGCTGAGTTGAAGGGAAGTAGAGATTTCAACAGATAGAAAGTTGGGACAACAGTCACTTCCTAGGGCAGATTTTTGAATTTTTTATTTTCAGCAAAAAAAGGGTCATGGCTACTTGTTTGAGAGTTGAGGACAGACTTGATGGGGCAACAAGTTTTTGTGCTTGGAAGGAGAGGATGATCTTTCTTTTGCAAGAAAATGAGTTGTGGGACATTGTGGAGAATACCACTACTCATCCTGTTGTGGTACCTACTGATGCTACTCTTCTTGCAACCTATACTAAGAAGAGTATCAAGGATAAGAGATTTATTCTTGATGCCATCAAGGATCATTTGATCCCTCACTTGACGGGGAAGACACATGCCTATGAGATGTGGGAGTCTTTGACCAAACTGTACCAGAGTACAAATGAGAACCAGAAAATGGTTTTGAGGGAAAAACTAAAGAGCATAAAAATGACCAAGGCTAAAAATGTGGTCACATACCTTACTAGATTGACACAGGTAAGGGATGAGCTTGGAGTTGTGGGGGAAGCCATAGTTGACAGTGATCTTGTGAGAACAGCATTGAATGGAGTTTCCAAACAATGGGCAGTTTTTGTGGAGGGCATTGTTGCTAGGGATAAGCTTCTCGATTGGGAACGTCTTTGGGATGACTTTGTTTAGGAGGAGACCCGGAGAGGTTATGTACATGGCATTTCATCTACAGGTCATGAGGAGGAGAATGTGGCTCTTGTTACCACTAGAAAGAAGAAGTTCAAAAAGGGTCCAAAGGGAGGACAAAAGCCCAAGGGTGATGGGAAGAAAGACATGAGCAAAGTCAAGTGCTTTGCATGCCATAAGTTTGGGCACTATGCAGGACAATGTCCAAACAAGAAGAAGAAACAAACAACAGCTTCAACAGAGGTGGAAGAGTTTTCCACTAAGTTTGACAAGGAATTTTCCTTGATTGCATGTCTATCCTTGAGGACCACTACTACAGATGCTTGGTATATTGACAATGGTGCCTCTCGCCATATGAAAACAGTTCGTGAGCACCTGACAGATCTTACACAGTGTGGAGATGCAGAGGTAGTGCTTGGAGATGATTGGGAGGTCAAGGTGGCTAGTTGTGGGACTGTATCATTTCGGAGGGAGTCTTTGCCTCCCATGACTTTGACAAAGGTTCTTTATGTTCCGAGCTTGAAGAAGAACTTAGCGTCAGTTTCTACTATTGAGGATAAGGGCTATGAGATCTTTTTCCGTAATGGGAAGGTGCTCCTTTTCCCCAAAGGGTCTAGCATCACTTCGGCCAAAGTGATTGGTACTAGACATGAGAGGCTGTACAAGTTCTTATTCCAGCCAGTGAGAGCATTGATTCATTCTACCAGCAGTAGCAGTGACCTATGTGAGCTATGGCACAGGAGGATGGCACATTTGCATCATGGGGATTTGAGAGTTCTGAGGGAGATGGTGATCGGAGTTCCAAATTTGAGTGCAGAGCACCATGAGTTGTGCAAGGGGTGTGCTTTGGGAAAGTACACCAAGACTACTTTTCCAAGCAGTGACAGTAGAGCAGCAGGGATACTTGATCTTATACATTCATATGTATATGGCCCGATGTCTTTGGAATCATTGATTGGTTCCCTATACTATGTTGTATTCATTGATGACTTCTCTCGGAAGTCTTGGNTTTCTTCATGAAGACCAAAGGACAGGTCTTCAGTTGGTTCCAAGAGTTCAAAGCTCTTGTGGAGAACCAAACAGGGAAGAAAATCAGAGTCCTGAGATCGGACAATGGGGTTGAGTATACCTCCAAGGAGTTCATGGAATTTTGTGTAGGAGAGGGCATCAGGAGGGAGTTGACTGTTCCTTACAACCCACAGCAGAATGGGGTTGCTGAGAGGAAGAAGAGGGCCATTGTTGGGTCTGCGAGAGCCATGCTACATGATCAGGGGCTGCCACTATTTCCATGGGCTGAGGCATGATACACTGCAGTCTATCTACAGAACAAGAGTCCTCACAAGGCTATGGGGAGCATGACTTTTGAGGAGGCTTTCTCTGGGAAGAAGCCTGAGGTGGGGCACTTTCAGATTTTTGGGTGCATCACTTATTCATATGTCCCTTCTGAGAAGAGGACAAAGTTGGAGCCCATGGCAGAGAGAGGGATCTTTTTTGGGTACAGTGAGACTTCAAAGGCTTTCCATATTTACCTTCCTTCCTTGAGGAAGACTGTCTTGAGGAGGGATGTTAGATTTGAGGAGGACAGATCCTTTAGGAAGTCTAGAGGGATAGAGAGAGGTGAACAGTCTTCATCTCAGACTCAGGTGAGCCCGCAGCATACTACAGTGACACATAGTTTGGGGCCACCAGCTTTGGTGACGACAGGTTCACAGGTGACACGGCCACAAAGTTCAGGTTTGCAGGCTACTGGTCCACAACTTTCAGGATCAGGTACTTCAGAGTCTACAGTAGGATCATTGTCTTTAGCAGATGAGTTTAAGCAGGGAGAGTCCCCTCCACAGGACACTACTTCAGAGAGGAGGAAGCCCAAGTGGCTTCAGGACACTTTGAGGGAGGCACAGGGTTTAGTGGGGAATCCCATACAGGCAGTGAGGGAGAGTAAACCTCCCGAGAGGTTTTGCAGCTACATCGTGATGGTGAGCAGTATTCGGGAGTCTGAGCCTTCCACTTTTGAGGAGGCCACTAGTAGAGAGGTATGGAGAGATGCCATGATGGAAGAGTACAATTCCATCATGAAGAATGATGTCTGGGAAGTTGTTCCTAGACCTGAGGGGAAGTCAATGGTGACTTCCAGGTGGCTCTATAAACTAAAGCATGTTGCGGATGGCAGCATTGAGAAGTACAAAGCTCGTTTTGTGGCTCAGGGGTTTTCACAGGTTGAGGGAGTCGATTATGATGAGACCTTTGCGTCGGTTGCTAGATACACTTCGATCAGGGCAGTGATCTCCATTGCAGCAGAGATGGGTTGGAAGATCCACCAGATGGATGTGAAGANCCGCATTTATGAATGGTCTTATTGAGGAGGAGGTGTATATTGAGCAACCATTGGGCTTTGAGGTGCATGAGAGAGAGTCTCATGTGTGTAGATTGAAGAAGGCATTGTATGGGCTGAAACAAGATCCTAGAGCTTGGTATTCGAGGATAGATGCCTATTTGCAGCAGTTGGGTTTTGAGAAGAGTGAGGCGGATCCCAACCGATACTTCATTGTGGTTGGAGAGGATCCTCTCATTCTTCTTCTATATGTGGATGATCTTTTCATTACAGGGGCAGAGAGACTCATCAGTAGCTAGAAGGAGAGTCTTGCTTCAGAGTTCGAGATGACTGACATTGGACTGATGTGTTACTTTTTGGGATTGGAGGTTTGGCAGGAGCCTGGACACATCTTCCTGGGACAGGGGAAGTATGTATGTGACATTCTGAGCAGATTTCAGATGGGATATAGTAGGCCCATGACCACCTCCATGATCACCAACTGGAAGAATCTTCATGCTTCTGAGTTACAGTTGGTGGATTCCACTTTGTATCGTTAGTTGATCGGTTCATTGATGTATGTGGTCAATACCATGCCATATATTTGTTTTTCTCTCAACACTCTTAGTCAATTCATGGTGGAGCCTCGGAGAGTGCACTAGGTGGCAGAAAAACATGTGCTCAAGTATCTTTGTGGTACCGTAGATTGTGGTTTGGACTATCAGAGAGGATATGGAGTTCGTTTGGTTGGTTATACAGGCTCGAATTGGGCAAGATGTGTCAGTGACAGGAAAATCACTTCAGGGTGTTGTTTTGGATTGGGATCAGCAGTTGTGTCTTGGTTCAGTCGGAAACAAAAGTTAGTGGCTTTGAGTTCTGCAGAGGCTGAGTATATGGCGGCCAGTCAGGCCAGTTGTGAGGCCCTTTGGCTTCATAAGATGCTGGTGGGATTGTTCGGTGTGCAGTTGAGGCCTACTGTGATTTACTGTGATAATCATAGTTGCATTAAACTCTCGGAGAATCAAGTTTTTCATGACCGGTCTAAGCATATCGAGATTCGTTATCACTTCATCCATGATTATGTTCAGAGAGGAGTTGTGGAGCTACAGTACATATCTACAGAGGAGCAGGTTGCAGACATACTCACCAAGGCATTGGGAAGAGGCAAGTTTGTATTTTTCAGGGACAAGCTTGGAGTGGTGAGTAACACTTTCCTCGGTATGAGGGAGTGTTAAATTTTTTAATTAAATAAAGTACCAAGGCAAGTGTTTCTCTTCCCTATGCACCTAAGGGGGAGAAAGTGCCTAATGTGGGCCCTAGTCATTTAATTTGTGAGATGCAGATTAAAAGGTGACTTTATGACTAAAGTGAGGGTGAGTGAAGAGACATCTAATATCAACCACTCATCTAATCTAATCTCAGCCATTGGATTAGAGAGACTCCTCACCTACCTCATGAGGTCGATTAGGGTAGAGGGGTGCACCCATTCTTGGGTTGTTGAAGCATTTTTTGAGAGAGCAAGAGAGAGAGCATTTTCGAGCAGCAAGAGAGCAGCCATTTCTGAGAGCTAGGGCATGCTTTCCAAGGTAGAATAATAGGAAATAAATCGAGGAAAAGGTTCAGCATAAACAGGAGGTCGTACAACATGCATTTCGAGGTCCGTACAATGATTTGTGTGCACAGAAATCGAGACAACGTACAACATTTAATTATGTCCATAAGGTACAGATTTTATCAATCCGTATAGTGTACTTTTGGCACAGATTTCAATGAGGGAAAAACATCCACACCCAGGCCATACTGTACGGATTCCGTATAGGTCCGTACAGTCCTTTCCTGGCACAAAAATTGAGACAGATTGTTGTGTGGGTTTTCTGGGGAGTTTAGCACAGTTTTCAAGGAGGTCGTACAACCATTAATGCACCCAAAAATTTGTTGTAGCTGTTGACATGTATTTTGAGGTGATCGTACAACATTTTGGAGGCACAGAAATCAAGGAGCAGACCTGTATTTGATTGCAGAAAATTCTGGAAAGAATTTTGAGGAGTCGGCTCATTTTCCTGTGTGAAGATTTGGCATGGTTGTCGAGATAAGTTTGTCATTTAAATTTCTGAAGATGAATATGCTGTAACAGAATTCTCCGAAGCTCCTAAATAATAAAAATCTCCCTCTCTCATTGGTTTTCCCCTTGTGGGTTTTTCCAGGGTCAAAGTTAGACCGAAAATCTTTGTCTATAATTTTCTGAGTTTTGCATGCTACTAATATTTTATTTCTGCATTTAAAACAATGTTCAGAATCCTCATGTTTCAGTTCTGAAGTTTATTTTCTGCTAAGTTTTTATATGCTGATATAAAACTGGGTTTGGGCATTTAACATTGGCTAAAAATCAACGAGACTAGAAATGGGTTGGGGTCTGAAATTTTAACAGAGGAGAGTTTTGGAGAATGTTCCATGGGGAATACATATTATATTTAATGATTTGGTTGTAATGAGGAATGTGTATGCATATATGCCAGTGAAGAGGAGAGTGTTGAAATTACAATAATTTAGGTTTATGTAAAGGATTGAAGGTTCCCAAGAGCAAGAGGAGAAACAAGTTGAAGGAACCTTCTATGTGAAGGATATGGAAGCAAATCTCTAAGAAATGGAGATGAAGAATTGCAATGGGGAACATCACGTTCCTTGGATTATTATTATGAGGTTGTTGAGAATTATGCAAATTTGAAGGATGAACAACATATTCTTGAGTGTCAGAGAGGGTATCAAAAAGATGATCATTAAATTGTGATGCTGAAAAGGGAGAGCCCTTGGAGGACCTACCCATAGGGAATTGGAATTAAATTACCATGTTTATGTTGGTAGTTGTGTAGGTACAATGGATGAATAACATAACTATGTTGATGTTGCAAATTAAGGAGAGGAGAACAATTATTTTGTTGTGCAAAATGGAAAAGTCATCAAAGAATAAGGCATTATCTTTAATGGTGTAATTGAAAAAGAATTCAAGGGAGTTGCAGAAGATGAAGCAACGAAAGAGATTATGGTCTATAGGGAGGTTGTTAATGATGGAATGGATGAATAAATTAAGAAATGTGGAGGAATTGAAGATATTGATGGATCAAAATCAAAGGAGGAGAAGGAAAATATACACACAATTGCAAAATTAATTAATGACATAAGTAAAGAAATGGTTGAGTAATTGGAAGGTTTGGTTGGAGTTGAAGTAATGTATGATGAAGATGAATTTTTGGAGGAATAAATTCTCCAAGTTGACAAATAAATGAATTTGATTAAAAATAAGATGAGAGAGACAACCAATGTATGGTTGTGTGCATGAGGGATGTAAACCTGGCAAGCAACATCCCAAAATAATAGGAAAATGGATTCCAATGCTCCAATTATTTGTTGACTGATGATAATGGGTTCATTTGTGTAGGAAATGGGTAGAAAGTAGACAAGGATTCCATAGCTATAAATAAAAAAAGAAACTAAGGAATGGAATTTTCATCCATCTAATCCTGGAGAAAGCATGTTTGCTCAATTATCTAAGAGAAAAAGAGGGACTATAGGAGAAGTAGAGGAAGGATGATTTTTAAACTCGAGATATGAAGGAACTTTCCCAAGAGGACAAGGTCATGAATGAAGAAGAATTTAAGGATAACAATGTTGTTACAACAGTCACATAGTGGAAGAAAATAAATCACGTGGACAAAGAGAAGAAAAAAACAAGAGCATGAAGGAAACCTTTGTTTTATTTAATCATTTAATTGTTTGTGACTATACAGGCATTGACAACATTATTGAAGTTACAAAGGTTGAGAAAGAAGATCACTATGATGAGGTTTCAAAACCAATGAGTAGCATAAGTAAAAGGAAAACAATTGAATATAAAATTAAATTAATATTTGTAGTATAAATGAAGAATATGGATAAGGAATTATGTGTTAGTACAAAGACAGTTGAAGAGGATGGAGGGAGTGGGGATTGAATGCTAGAAGAAAAAGAAATTAATAAAGGTAAGGATAATAAAAGAGATAGAGAGGATAAAAGTGATGATAAGGATTATGGGATAGATAAAAATAATGATGAAGAAGTGTTGACCATAATCTCTTTCAGAGAAGCATTCAATGTTCCAATGATTTATTTGACAATTCCTCTAAGGGGTGGATTTCATGGCCTAACCTAAAGAACAAATTTATGTTGAATAACACTAACAAGATTATTGTGAATCACATTTAAGGTCTTATCCTAGACTACCTTTAGCTCAATCTTGGCCTCCCATCACCCTACAGTTGGTGGCACAACCAGAAATATAGAAAGGCTACAATGTGAACATTCTAATTCCAACCATGGGATACAAGTGGCCATGTCCCAAGCCTTTCCTTGAAGGCCAACTTAATAAAAGTTGGCATTGCATTCAAAGAAAACAACTTGGTTATTTCACTTCAAAAGTATTTGCAACCCTATGATTGAACTTAAAAGGGGATTATTTTCCTATAGCTTGGTGATGGGGGTTCCTCATATTGACGAAATGTTAACTTACCAAGTGGTGTAACACCCATGGTGTTCACAATGAGACCATTTTGAAACCTTGAAACATCTATTCTATTCTATTCACACCCTAGGAAGGCTTGGGCATGGGTAGAAGTTGTGTTAGTAATATTTATCAACCTCCCATCTTGGCAAGTTTCCTTGCTAGGTGATTTCCTTCCCCGTATCGTGGAATCTTAAGGTTTCTTGGATTATTTTTAGAATTTGCGTTCTCTTCTAGATTTAGAAACACCGCAATCACTCGTTTAAGGATGATGTGGTGTCTCACCAATTTTCTTAGTATGATGTTGCATTGATACATGTTAACTTGATTGAAGTATAGTGCCACAAGGTGTTGCTAGAGATGAAGCACTTCCAATAGTTACTAGATTATTACCACAAAGCCCCATGCACCATAAGAAATTTCCTTTGAACCCACTTGACGTTTACCCTTCTAAAGTATTCATTCCACCAAACCAATTGGGGCCTCTCTCTCAGCTAGGCTCGATGGTATCCAAATTTGTGGGCTCAACTATCTTTCCTTGCAACAGGCCTCAACACAGAGTGATTTGACAAGTTTAGAAGTAGTAGGAGAGAGCATGTAATCAAACACTTGGGCCCTTGCAAATGGACAAGCAATTCTCCACATTAACATTAGTGATTTCAAAGGGGCCCACAACTCCCCACAAATGGGTAGGACCTTGTGGAGGCCATTGATGTTGATCCTCTAAGTATATGTGGAGGAAAGACCCCTGACAACCATGACTAACTTCCTCTTACAATCAACATAATAATTATTTAGTATGTTTATGCTCAAAACAAAACCTTTGTGATTTTACTTTCACACCTCACTGGAAGCCAACTCCTTTTTATACTTGTTTGTAACATTAACTATGGGATAAAATGTTTTACTAAATAAATACCAAATCAAATTTTTAAGTTTTGCTAAATTCACTTATAACAACTTGATTTCATATTAAAACTTATACAAATTATTTTAAAAAAAATCAACATTTTATTTCATATGAATTTCACACTTTTTACCCATAACATAATAAATGGAAACACTTACTTTCACATTTAAAAAAGATAATATTTCAAAAAAATACAACACAATTATACATGGAAACATTTACTTATATAATATTTATTTATTGAAAAATACAACACATATATATTATAGAGAAGCACAAATATATTAGAGAAAGTAAAACACAAAAAATATAATGGTCAAATGATGTGCTTTGAGAGATGCAAGCTTAATTTATTATAATTAGCAAAGCATGATCATAGTCCATTTGCCAATGACAATGTAACATTGCCACGAAATAGACCATATGAATATCATGTTAATATTATTTTAATAGACAATATGAATAACATTTTAATATTAATTTTACATGATTACAATCTCAAATGATCTAAGAATAACATTTTGATATTAATTTTACATGCTTAAAATCTCAAATGATCCATACATTTTGAAATGATTGGTTGATTATAAATATTATTAAGTGGATAAATAAGTTGAGTAAATAGTATGTTTAAATGTATACGTCTCTTCTAATTTTCTACATATGTTTTAGGTAACACTCATGGATAAATAAGTTGACTAAATATTATGCTTAAATGTATATATCTATTCTAATTTTCTCCATATAGGTTTTAGTAACACTCATTGTGGAAAATGTTTTGACATTTTTAAAATATTTTATGTAAGAAAATTTATTATTAAAATTATTAAATGGATAAATAAGTTGAATAAATATAAAAAAATATTTTTGATTATAAAATTATTAAGTCAATAAACAAATTGAGTAAATGTATATATCTCTTTTAATTTTATATATATGGATTTTAGATAACATTCATTGTGGACAATGTTTTGACAGTTTTAAAGTATTTTATGTAAGAAAATATTCTATAAAAAAAAAATAGAGTAGACATTTTTATTACACACAAATCAAAATTGTGATAAGCTCTTTATTAAACAATATTAATAGAATACATATAAATACATAAAATCATTATTTCAAGATAGATAACTACCTTGATCTACCCATTACAAATATCTTAAACTCACATCACATCAATATAAGAAGCATCAAACCTCTTAATCTAACTAAGCTTAAGAACCTCCTATAACCTAAAAAACTGAAAGATAAAGTCTACCTTTGAGTTATTTCATAACTCATTTATTAGCAGGGGCGTGTGCACCAATGGCTAATGACTAACAGCTACGATGCATCACTAATTAATTTATGCTTCATAGAATATTGCGGGATTAAGGAATGCTAAAGTACCACTTTCACATCCATTAAAATACTGTTATCCTCAG
>JASDQU010683147.1:34533-45806 GCA_032191745.1 Picea mariana
GCAAAGAGAACAGAAGAAGTCATGAATATTCAGATGATGAAGAAAGAAGAAGAGGTTGAGAAGTTTGAAGAAGAAGTTGTCACATTGAGAGTTAAAATCGTCAAACTCAACAAGAACGTTGAAGAGAGAGAAACATCCACATCATCAATAAATAATATTGAAGAGAAGCACTCCAAGTTGCCAGAAAGGAAGAATGAAGAAAAGGGTAAGAGTTATGCAGAAGTACTCAAAGGAAAGAATCATGGTCAACAAGAATCAAAGAAGAATGAGTATAATAGAGATACATAATCAAGAAGGCCTTCCACATTCAAGCAACAAAGAAGCTTCAATCATGATGAAGGAATCAACAGAAGAGAAGATCATGATCAACCAAGGCAGGAATTCATAAGGACTACACCACAAAGAAGACCATTCATTCCCAAGTATGTAAATTTGTTTTACGGTCATTGTTTTATTTGTACTAACTTTGGACATAAAGATACATATTGTAGAGCTTATAGAAGAAATGGTCAAGCAAGAAATGCATATAATAATGAATGTTACAAATGCCATAACTATGGACATATAGCTCGTGATTGTAGAAGCATGATAGATACATATACAAAAGAGAACATTGATATCAGATATAAGAAGGTTTGGAAAAGAAAACAAGAAAAAGTAAAGGAAGAACAAATGAATGAAGGATACCCATAAGTCATACTCTCAGGATTGGCAATAGTACCAGATCAGGAAAAATCTACAAGTAAAAAGGAAGATGTCAGATACATGTGTTAGGATATTTAGACACTTAGGAGTTAGTTAAGATCTACTTGGTCTAATGTTTCATTAGGTAAAAGTGTGTTTCTTTACTATGCATTAGTATGCATTTGTAGTTAGGAAATCCGACATTCACGATATATTCCCAACATAGAGTGATTCGACGGTTCATACTGTCATCGATATTAATGACCATTGATCCGTGGCTTAACACCCGATTGGTCCATGATCTCTATTTAAAGAGAATGGAGGTTCATTTGCCGATGATAGATTGTGATAAACTCTCTTGTAAAATCTCTCTGTAATCTTTTTCTTTTGCATTAATTAACTTCTCCAGGTGGCTGTGTTGGCTGGGGCCGTGGATGTTTCTCGGTAGGGGTTTTACCACGTGAAAAAATCGGTTTGTTGATCTTTGATCTTTGATATGGATATGTGAGTGGTTACTAAAGGTGTTCGTCCTATGTTGGAATACCTATGTTGTCGAACATGGTATCAGAGCCTGTTTGAAGACCTGCTTATGTTGTAGATCGAGATCATGAAGACGAGTTGCCTCATCTCCATTTTCTGTCATTTTTGTACATTTCTGGACTGAGAGGACTGTTCCATTATGTCTGGAGAGCACATTTAATTCAGGAACATTTTTCTTTTCACTAAAAAAGGTTTTCGTTTTCCTAAGATACAACCATTTCAGTCAGATATGGAGGCATAAAGCCTGCATAAGCATTTTTTAAATTTTTGCAGAGTATTATTTTGATTTTATTTTGGTTTTTTGTTATTTATTTCCAGGTTGTTACTCTTTTAGATCTGCGTATGCTCTTTTCCCCACATCCTGTGCGATCTCGAAAAATTAGAAACATATAGGAAAATGTGCATCTTCCGGGTAAGTTAACCAACATCTAACTCTTGTTGTCATCGAGAAGCGAATTTGTTTTATTGTGTGAAAATAGTTTTTTTTTAGCACGCTCTCCAAGGCCGTCTTCCACCACCACCACCACAACAAAAACACCCCCAATCCTCTTCCTAAAAAATACAATATGTTTTACTAGACCAGTTGGTTAAAAGTTGTCTTATTAAGTACAAGATCTTGAGTTCAAGTCTCACTTTTGTTACTTTTTTTGAAAAATTTCATGCTCAAATTGTAAAGTGTATTTCACTTCAAGTATAAAAGTGAATCACTATAAGTAGCTTTAATATTTTATTTTAGAGTTATTTATTTTGCATGAAGCTTTTATTTTATAAAGTAACTTCATTATAAAAGTGATCCCCACTTCTCTTTATAAAAGTGGATCACTTCATAAAGCAACTTACAGTATCATGTGTTCCTTTGGTTACTGTTTATGCCTTTTTAAAAAAGGGCATAACTCTCACATCCGAAGTCCTTTTTTAGTGCCATTTTTTTTAAAAACGCATAACTTTTCGAGATATTTCCATCAAAATCATCAGTTTCAGTTTTTAAATCCATATTATCTTCATATTTAATATGGCTTCTACAAGAATCTCTTGCTTACCAGCACCAACTACTTCCAATGGAGATTTCATATGGAAGATTTATTAATAAGTAAAGGCTTGTACCAGATTACCTTGGGAAAGGAAAAATCACCCACTGATGATGATAAGAAAATCAAATGTGCTAATAGGAGTGACAAATCATGTGGACTAATTAGAATGTCCATCTCTCCTTATTTAAGGTTTCACCTTAAAGAAATTGATGACCCCAATGAAGCTTGAGAAAAGATTAAATCTGTGTTTGGTAAACTCAATATTATTCGAGCACAAAAGTTAGAAAATCAAGTACTGACCTTAAGTCCAAGTGATTTTTCTTACATTGGAGACTATCTATCTAAGTTTAAAACACTCACAATTTTATATGAAGAATGTGAGATAGAAATGGAGGAAGAGTGTTGCATCTATCTTATTCTATCTAAGTTAGGTAGTGCATATTATATGTTTGTATCTACCTTTTATGCCATGAGAGAGGCTCTAGGGAAATCTTATCAAAAACTCACTCTTGATTCCTTTTGTGCTTCTTTGATTAGAGAGAAATATAAGCTTGTACAACTTGGAGTGATCAACACTGCAGGTACCTCCAACAAAGCCTTCATTGCCTAACAGAAATATAAACCCAAGTATCCCAAGAAGCAACATCCTCACTACAACAACAAGCAACATAAGGGTCTCAAACCTGCTCAGACAACTTCAGCTCCTAATGGTGACAAAGGAGCAAAATTTAAAAATAAGAAGACTGACAGACATTGCAACTTTTGTGATAAAGATGGTCATGATCAGTCGAAATGTTTCAAGAAGATGGAGTCTTTAGAAGCAACGATCAAGAAACACAACATCAGTATTGATTCTACTACTTCTTCTTCTTCTCATGGACATGCACTTTCCGCTTCTAGTTTCTCCTTCAACACAACTTCTACTTCTTCTTATGATGAGTGGCTTATTGATTTAGGAGCATCTTATCATATGGCTAAGGATAAAAATATATTTTTTTCTCTAAATGAATGTAACACCAATAAAATATTTGTTGGTGATGATAGATCTCTTAGTATTGTAGGATCTGGAACATTTCAAGTAGATAATAGTCATTTCAATGATGTATTGCGTGTTCCAGGTCTTTCTTGTAACCTTCTATCTGTATATCAAATCACTCATTCATGTGAAGGTAGAACTGTAGAGTTTTCACCTCACCAATTTGTAATCAAGGATCTAAAAAATCCTAAGCATGTTCTTGCAACTGGAATTGTTGGTGATATTACCAGGTTGTACAAGTTTGACAACTTTGGGTCATCATCTTTTTTATCATTTTTTGTTGCTCATAGCGATGACTTGAGAAAACTTTGGCATGAGAGGTTTGGTCATCTAAACTATCGCTCATTGCAACAACTCGTTTTCTTCAATCAAATTTAGACTTCATGACCAAACCTATAGGGATTCATAACCATATTCTTAGGGCTTCTTTGACCATACATTGTAACTTATTTTCTTAAAAACTAGGGCTTCGTGTATTCTTATTCAAAGCATCTTCCCGTGAGGGCCATGCTTAGAGATATGCCATAAGGGGAGCACTTTGGTGACTCCTTCAAATAAAATCATCACTTCTAGGGGATTTTGGACTTGCTTCTAGGCTTCTTTTAGGGTTGACATCAATGACAACCAATTTCCCAACATAAAATTCAAACCAAACTTTAAAATATGGAAAAAAATAGAGGAATGAAACCTTAATAGGAAGAAATCATAGATTTCTCCTCGACAAAATTACCATTTATTTTTTAGGGAAAATTCCCTAATGACTAGGGTTGAATACTACCTAAGATGAGACGGTGGAAAAATACCCTAATTAGGTCATGTATCCCTTTATATCTTTTGTTTGCAACCCAAATACTTTCTTACGGTTCTAATATTTCTTCAGGTCTGCATGCAAAGCAAGGAATATACCTTCCTCAAATACAAATATTCATATAAACATGAATTACGATAAATACATAAGAGGATAATATAAATTCACAATACATTATTTTTAACTAATTTCACGAATTTAGTTCACCCTCAAATCATAAATCAAAAGAACATAGTCAAACACATTGAAAATCCTATTTTTATTTTTTTATTTTTTGGGGGGGAGGGGGGAAGAAGAAGAGAGATATTCGTAAATTAATTAAATATGAACAAAAAATAAAATATTACACCTAATTGATGTTGCCAACACCTTTGTCACTTGAGTTCGGGTTCCTCATACTTGTACTACTCATCCTCTTTTACTCCACCTACTATCTCCAACTTTACTATGGTTGATAAAATTAACAGAGGTTTTGACCCAACTCAAAGCTATAAATAAATTTAGAACTAGGGGGCTCTAATGAGGGAAAAGTAATAAAAAATCAAGATTTATCATCTAAGAATTTCTCCAGCACATTCTTTCTCTTAATGGTTTCTAAACCCTTCTCCCAACAAATAACTCAATTTATACCATGAAAAATAAGTTAAATTAGTTGGGGATGGAGATATGGACTATACATGTGTATGGACCCTATGTTATCCACTCGGGGCATGCATTTAAAGCACACTAATTTTTTGTTAGGATTTTTTGAATATGCTCATGTGGCGTATGAATAAAATCGAGGGAAGCCCACATGTTTCTCAAAGGAAACTTGCGTGAACCTATTTTAAAACTCAAAACTATATGTAGGATGAGGAGGAATGATAAAATATGCATTACTGAATGGCCAACAAGGCATATCTAGTCAAATGTGACCAAATAAGGCCATAAAAAGGAAGAAAAGAACCCCAACTGTTGTTGGATAGAGATTGTGTGGAATATTGAGACAAATCCATAATTGTTTTTGTAGGTAGATTTGTCTAGTGAAGTTTGAGAAATTTGAGGAAGCAATAGTGCCAACAAAGGTGGAATCTTAGTAGAACTATTGTAGATAAATTTAAGTGGAAAAAGTTAGAGAAGTGGGCATTTGAAGACAAGTTCAAAGATGAAGTTGGGTAGAGATGTAGAGTGTAAATAAGAAGTTGGACAATGAGAGTGTATAAATGGCATATATAAAGAGAGTGGAGCTTGGGAGCTTCAATGGGAGAAGGACTTATGAAGAAAAGGCCTTAGAAGAGACTTGTGAAGAGATGAGAAAAATAATGGATAGGTTGGAAGCTTTGAAGGTCATCCAAGGGATAAAAATTAAAACCCTTGATCAAGATAAGAATTTGAATATATTAAGGGAGAAAAGAAAACCTCTTATAGAAGCGGAGGCTATAACAACAATGGAGATAATATTCAGAATATTGGATGTTGTAGAGCACACTAAGAATCTTGTCTTGCAAATAAATTAGATGTTCATGTTGATGAGGAACAAAAAATGGATGGAGACATGATAGTAATTTAGGAAGATGACGAAGAAGATAATGAAATTGAGGATGGTGAATATGATTGGAGTGAAAAAAGTGAGTGTCATAGTGATGATGAGATTATGGAGTGTGCACAAGAAGGAGGAGAGTTTTGGAGAATGTTCCATGGGGAATACATATTGTATTTAATTATTTGATTGTAATGAGGAATGTGTATGCAGAGATGCCAGTGAAGAGGAGAGTGTTGAAATGACAATAATTTAGGTTTATGTAAAGGATTGAAGGCTCCCAAGAGTAGGAGGAGAAACAAGTTGAAGGAACCTTCTATGTGAAGGAGATGGAAGCAAATATCTAAGCACTGGAGATGAAGAATTGCAATGGGGAACATCACGTTCCTTGGATTATTATTATGAGGTTGTTGAGAATTATGCAAATTTGAAGGATGAACAACATATTCTTGAGTGTCGGAGAGGGTATGAAAAAGATGATCATTAAATTGTGATGTTGAAAAGGGAGAGCCCTTGGAGGACTTACCCATAGGGAATTGGAATTAAATTACCATGTTTATGTTGGTAGTTGTGTAGGTACAATGCATTGGATGAATAACATAACTATGTTGATGTTGCAAATTAAGGAGAGGAGAACAATTATTTTGTTGTACAAAATGGAAAAGTCATCAAAGAATGAGGCATTATCTTTAATGGTGTAATTGAAAACGAATTCAAGGGAGTTGCAGAAGATGAATCAACGAAAGAGATTATGGTCTATAGGGAGGTTATTAAAGATGGAATGGATGAATAAATTAAGAAATGTGGAGGAATTGAAGATATTGATGGATCAAAAGCAAAGGAGGAGAAGGAAAATATACACACAATTGCAAAATCAATTAATGACATAAGTAAAGAAATGGTTGAGTAATTGGAAGGTTTGGTTGGAGTTAAAGTAATGTATGATGTACATGAATTTTTGGAGGAATAAATTCTCCAAGTTGACAAATAAATGAATTTGATTAAAAATAAGATGAGAGAGACAACCAATCTATGGTTGTGTGCATGAGGGATGTAAACTTGGCAAGCAACATGCCAAAAGAAGAGGAAAATGGATTCCAATGCTCCAATTATTTGTTGGCTGGTGATAATGGGATTATTTGTGTAGGAAATGGGTAGAAAGTAGACAAGGATTCCATAGCTATAAATAAAAAAAGAAACTAAGGAATGGATTTTTCATCCATCTAATCCTAGAGAAAGCATGTTTGCTCAATTATCTAAGAGAAAAAGAGGGACTATAGGAGAAGTAGAGGAAGGATGATTTTTAAACTCGAGATATGAAGGAACTTTCCCAAGAGAACAAGGTCATGAATGGAGAAGAATTTAAGGATAACAATGTTGTTACAACAGTCACATAGTGGAAGAAAATAAATCCCGTGGACAAAGAGAAGAAAAAAACAAGAGCATGAAGGAAACCTTTGTTTTATTTAATCATTTAATTGTTTGTGATTATACAGGCATTGACAACATTATTGAAGTTACAAAGGTTGAGAAAGAAGATCACTGTGATGAGGTTTCAAAACCAATGAGTAGCATAAGTAAAAGGAAAACAATTGAATATAAAATTAAATTAATATTTGTAGTAGAAATAAAGAATATGGATAAGGAATTATGTGTTAGTACAAAGACCGTCGAAGAGGATGGAGGGAGTGAGGATTGAATGCTAGAAGAAAAAGAAATTAATAAAGGTAAGGATAATAAAAGAGACATAGAGGATAAAAGTGTTGATGAGGATGATGGGATAGATAAAAATAATGATGAAGAAGTGTTGACCACAATCTCTTTCAGAGAGGCATTCAATGTTCCAATGATTTATTTGACAATTCCTCTAAGGGGTGGATTTCATGGCCTAACCTAAAGAACAAATTTATGTTGAATAACACTAACAAGATTATTGTGAATCATAGTTAAGGTCTCATCCTAGACTACCTTTAGCTCAAGCTTGGCCTCCCATCACCCTACACTTGGTGGCACAACCGGAAATAGAGAAAGGCTACAATGTGAACATTCTAATTCCAACCATGGGATACAAGTGGCCATGTCCCAAGCCTTTCCTTGAAGGCCAACTTAATAAAAGATGGCATTGCATTCAAAGAAAACAACTTGGTTATTTCACTTCAAAAGTATTTGCAACCCTATGATTGAACTTAAAAGGGGATTATTTTCCTATAGCTTGGTGATGGGGGTTCTTCATATTGACGAAATGTCAACTTACCTAGTGGTGTAACACCCATGGTGTTCACAATGAGACCATTTTGAAACCTTGAAACATCCATTC
The DNA here is from genome assembly GCA_032191745.1 of Picea mariana. Classification (NCBI taxonomy): domain Eukaryota; kingdom Viridiplantae; phylum Streptophyta; class Pinopsida; order Pinales; family Pinaceae; genus Picea; species Picea mariana. Next base: position 42,469 of record JASDQU010683147.1, read on the forward strand.
TATTCTATTCACTCACTAGGAAGGCTTGGGCATGGGTAGAAGTTGTGTCAGTAATATTTATCAACCTCCCATCTTGGCAAGTTTCCTTGCTAGGTGATTTCCTTCCCCGTATCGTGGAATCTTAAGGTTTCTTGGATTATTTTTAGAATTTACGTTCTCTTCTAGATTTAGAAACACCGCAATCACTCGTTTAATGATGATGTGGTGTCTCACCAATTTTCTTAGTATGATGTTGCATTGATACATGTTAACTTGATTGAAGTATAGTGCCACAAGGTGTTGCTAGAGATGAAGCACTTCCAATAGTTATTGGATTATTACCACAAATCCCCATGCACCATAAGAAATTTCCTTTGAACCCAGTTGACATTTACCCTTCTAAAGTATTCATTCCACCAAACCTATTGGGGCCTCTCTCTCAGCTAGGCTCGATGGTATCCAAATTTGTGGGCTCAACTATCTTTCCTTGCAACGGGCCTCAACACAGAGTGATTTGACAAGTTTAGAAGTAATAGGAGAGAGCATGTAATCAAACACTTGGGCCCTTGCAAATCGACAAGCAATTCTCCACATTGACATTAGAGATTTCAAAGGGGCCCACAACTCCCCACAAATGGGTAGGACCTTGTGAAGGCCATTGATGTTGATCCTCTAACTACATGTGGAGGAAAGACCCCTGACAACCATGAATAACTTCCTGTTGCGATCAACATAATCATTATTTAGTATGTTTATGCTCAAGGCAAAACCTTTGTGGTTTTACTTTCACACCTCACTGGAAGCCAACTCCTTTTTATACTTGTTTGTAACATTAACTATGGGATAAAATGTTTGATTAAATAAATGCCAAATCAAATTTTTAAGTTTTGCTAAATTCACTTATAACAACTTGATTTCATATTAAAACTTATACAAATTATTTAAAAAGAAACCATTTCACACTTTTTACCCATAACATAATAAATGAAAACACTAACTTTCACATAAAAAATTAATATTTCAAAAAATACAACACAATTATACATGTAAACATTTACTTATATAATATTTATTGAAAAATACAACACATATATATTATAGAGAACACATATATATTATAGAGAAGCACAAATATATTATAGAGAAAGTAAAACACAAAAAATATAATGGTCAAATGATGTGCTTTGAGAGATGCAAGCTTAATTTATGATAATTAACAAAGCATGATCATAGTCCATTTGCATACGACACTCATAGTCCATTTGCAAATGACAATGTAACAATGCCACGAAATAGACCATATGAATATCATGTTAATAGACAATGTGAATAACATTTTAATATTAATTTTATATGCTTCAAATCTCAACTGATGCAAGAATAACATTTTAATATTAATTTTACATGCTTAAAATCTCAAATGATCCATACATTTTGAAATGAAATAGACCATATGAATATCATGTTAATAGACAATGTGAATAACATTTTAATATTAATTTTATATGCTTCAAATCTCAAATGATGCAAGAATAACATTTTAATATTAATTTTACATGCTTAAAATCTCAAATGATCCATACATTTTGAAATGATTGGTTGATTATAAAAATTATTAAGTGGATAAATAAGTTGAGTAAATAGTATGCTTAAATGTATACGTCTCTTCTAATTTTCTACATATGTTTTAGGTAACACTCATGGATAAATAAGTTGACTAAATATTATGCTTAAATGTATATATCTATTCTAATTTTCTCCATATAGGTTTTAGTAACATTCATTGTGGAAAATGTTTGGGCATTTTTAAAATATTTTATGTAAGAAAAATTATTAAGTGGATAAATAAGTTGAATAAAGATAAAAAAATATTTTTTATTATAAAATTATTAAGTGGATAAATAAATTGAGTAAATGTATACATTTCTTTTAATTTTCTATATATGGATTTTAGATAATATTCATCGTGGACAATGTTTTGACAATTTTAAAGTATTTTATGAAAGAAAATGAGATTAGACATTTTTATTACACGCAAATCAAAATCTCTTTATTAAATAATATTAATAGAATATATATAAATACATGAAATCGTTGTTTCAAGATAAATAACTACCTTGATCAACCCATTGAAAATATCTCAACCTCACATCCATATAAGAAGCATCGAACCTCTTAATCTAACTAAGCTTAACAACCTCCTATAACCTAAAAAAACTGAAAGATAAAAGTCTACCTTTGAGTTATTTCATAACTCATTTATTAGCAGGGGCGTGTGCACCAATGGCTAATGACTAACAGCTACGATGCATCACTAATTAATTTATGCTTCATAGAATATTGCGGGATTAAGGAATGCTAAAGTACCACTTTCACATCCATTAAAATACTGTTATCCTCAGAAACCCACCTTAGTTACCATGAACCGTAAAGATTTCATGCCTACCTAGCGTCTAATTCACTAATGGTGACGTCATTTATGGACGGAACCAAATTAATAATCTGTGTAGAGGCAGACGACGGAATCCCACTGCTAGAGCTGCCGGCTGTCGATCCTCCGTAGCTGCTCTCACTACTTGTCACAAATGCGGGCTTTGTTGGATTTGGTAATGTCACAGAAGCGCTGGAGACCATCAATATAACGTTAGCGATAATTGGACGGAGGCCTGCATCGGCTTGCGTGCATAGAAGGGCAACGTGAATACATCTTAAAGCTTGTTCCTGCCTGCATGTTTCTGTTAATGTCGAATCTATTATATTCGGAAGACACCCCTGCTTGTATAATGTCCATGCCTGTATCACATCCGAGGTAAATGCATAATCACTTAACATCTCCATTATCTCAAACCACTGTTGCTCATACAAAAAAGCATGCACGAATTGAAGTCTTACCCATTCTAATAGGCTTTGCATTTCACAAGGATCAGTGTTTTTCCTTCCACTCACAATCTCAAGGACTAGCACTCCAAAACTATAGACATCAACCTTTACGGATAGTTGCCCCTGCATTGCATATTCTGGAGCCATGTAACCGCTACATACTCCAACGAAAATTTCTTCAAATGAGTGGGGTGTTTAATGTGGCTAAATCACACGATTGCATAAAATGTAAACTGTTCATCAATTGAAGTAGGGAAGGGTAGATGGAAGTATTCTTACTATGTCCCTGCAACTCTTGTTTGGATATGAGTCTCGTCTTCAGGAAAGAGTCTTGCTAATCCAAAGTCTGCTATCTTGGGATTCAATCTCTCATCAAGCAAAATGTTGTTTGCTTTAATGTCTCTATGAATGATTCGCAACTGTGAATCCTCGTGAAGATAAAGGAGACCACGAGCTATTCCCATTATGATGTTAAAGCG
>JASDQU010683147.1:59126-87711 GCA_032191745.1 Picea mariana
CAAGTGGAATCTTATAGAAACTCTTCAAACTAGAGCATCTCTATGAGCCCCCAACTACGTTTGTCCATGCAGGAAAGATCATGTTCACCTCTCAAAATAAATTTAAGAAGTTTATTGAGGACCACCCAGGCTGAAATTCATGGAAAATTGGCTTAGGGCTAGCCATCATTCACACAATCTACTCCTCCCTCAAATTTGTTTACCTTTGTACCCAATTCTATTACCTTATCCAACGAGCAGTAATGTGATAAAAGAAGTGTTATTTTCCCCATTCTACCCAAGATATCTAATATAAGTTGATGTTGCCTCCTAGGATGTTGTGTTGAATCCTAATACATAGTTGAATAGGTACAAGGATGCGTTCACCCAATTTAAAACAAAAATGATTAGGAAGTTAGGAAGTTCCTTGAACCTTATATGCAAATGCTTGGAAAGATGTCATTTATGTTAGTCTCCTAGCTATTTGGGCCCAAGAACTGGTTTCCATGTTATCTTTACGTAGTGATTCCAATTACATTGTAGGGTTGTTCATGTTTCCCATTCTTAATGGCATTCAAGTCTTCCCCAGAAATATTCAAATATGTTGAGTACCTAGCCCAATCAATCCACCACTAGTTATGGAATTTCCAACAACCTGGAAAGTTTAGGTTCTATTCATATTTGGTCTATTTCATGCTTAAATTTCCATCATGAATCCAAGTTTGATTTCCTCGATACCCATGTGTTGGAAAAATTTGGACAACCTCACTGGTGAATGAATGATGGATGACATTTAGGGAAAATCTTGTTGGATGCAGGCGTAGCTAGAAACGAAGGCTATTTTTGGAGGAAAAGCATGCAGAAGACAGCTAGAAGGAAAAGAAGCACGTGAAAGAGAAGTAGGTGAAGAGTGCATGCAAGGAAGACCTAACAACACTAGGGTTAGAGTTTTTGTAATGCATTGTAATGGCTGGTGAGTCGGGGATATAACTAACTAGTACTTAGGCAGTGTAAGAGGAGACAGTGAGAGGGGAGGAGAGGAGACAGAGAAGAAGAGAATTGTAAGGATCATATAAGTCATTAAGCTGGTGAGATAGAGAGGCATGAGCAACTCAATCTCGAGGGTTATATCGCAGGCTTAGGATCCTGGTGCGATCTAGTCAGCCTCACAAGGATCGAGGAGCATGTGGGAGAGAGGAGGAACTAAAACTGTAACCACGCGATGTGTGATATCTTTATAAACTATAATAAAATCTCGAGAGACAAATATTTGTAGACGTAGCCCAGGAGGGGGTGAACCATGGTAATATTTTGTTATGTGAATGAATGAATGCATATTTATGTTTGATTAGTTGATGAATGTTAGATGAATGAAGTAGTTAAGTAGATATAGTATTCCACATGCATGCATAGAGTGAATGTTATTACTAGATGTTATGTGGACTGAATAAAGTTTATGGCACACAACCACATATCTTTCTTTGTCTCAGGTTGCAAACACATGAGTATTGCAGCCACCCATAGAGCTATCTTAGGTGATATTGCGCAGTACACTCTGTGTGTTGCGTTGCCTTCTGGCTTACCAGAGGGTCTGATAGTTTTACAGGGATTTTGTTGGGAAGCTTACTAAATCTGAACCAAGGTCAATATGTGAGGGTAAGACTAACAGAAGAATAGATAATAGAGAACCAAAAAATGGTTCTGTTGCCGGTTGTGTGGAAGGAAATGGGATTGAGTATATGAGATTTGTGGAAGACGCATTAGAATAAGGTCAGACCAGATCATAAGATGACAAGGAGAATGAGAAGTTGAAAGGGGATGTTAAGACCATGGAATCCCATGAAGGCAGAGATAGAGAGATGGTTGAAGGTAAAGGAGCTAGAGTTTGTGCAAAAAGATAATAGAAATCCGAAGTTGACACCGCGCAAATATCTGGACAAGTACGTATTCACCGGCTTGCATGAAGTATTTTTCTGTGATTTCACACACATATTGCAGGAGTGGATAAAAATATTGAAAGACAACCATCTTATGAATCGAATCAGACATCTAGAATGGAATCCCGAAGAGATCACATAACTACAACGAGTTGATAATAAGTTTACACATGCGGTAGATTTCTGGCTAGACAACATTGTTGTCGGATTCATCACAGAGTTTGCAGTAGATACAACGAAGTCCTACAATGCAGTTGAACTAGATTTCTTGAAGGGACCTCGAGGTAGGCACATCAGATCGTTAAGATATTACCATATAACAAAGGTGTAATGACGATGGAGTAAGACAACTAAACTTCCTTGCGTGCATGGGGGGTGAGGGGAAGCACTGATAGGAGAAGGAGAAATGGAAGGAGAAGGGGATAAAGGAAAGAAGGAGGAGGCCTTGGGCCCAATTATGATGGACGAAGACTAGATCAAGTGGATCAAGGCAACAGTTGGAAAGGCGCGCAGTGGAGTACCCTACCAATATAAGGTGAATACCAAGAAGAGAGTCATAGCCATGAGGGAAGGCTTGGAAAGTGATGAAGAGGAGGTAGAGGATCTTCGGGTTGTGGAGCATATTGAGGAAATCATGCGCGCAACATATGAGAGGAAGACGAGAGGTCCAAGAGTGTAAATAGAAGGAAGCACTCCTATCCACATCAATGTCAGTGTGGAACCCATAAACCCATGTGTGACTAGCACACCAAGAAGAACATCATCATTTAAACAACCAAATTTCGGGAAAAGGAAGACAGCAAGAAGTACATCTACACAAGGAACAAATACTGGGGGAGCTGGTTTAGGAAGCAGTATTCAAGTATCTACACCACGTGGAGGTAGTAGTTCAGCATTCAAAATGACAAGACACAATCCAACCATCAGGTTACCAATATTCAAATGAGAAGCGTCTGAGGACCCGGAGAAACACTTGTTTATATGTAAAAACATCTGGGAATAAAAATAGATCACAGACGAGGACACTAAAGTGGAACAATTAGCTATCACATTAAGAGATCACGCACTCGATTGGTATATGATTTTAGCTGCAAATAGTCCGTCAGGGACAACCAGAACGATTGGAGATATCAAGAAGTTGTTGATAAATGAGTTCCAGAAGCCTAGTTCAGAGGACCAATACATGAACGAGATGATAGAGATTAGACATCAACCAGGAGAATCTGTATGAGAGATTGACCAAATATTCAAACGATTGAAGGGGAAGCTAAAATGCGTCATGACGGATATGCAGCATAGGCATATGTTCCTTAATTCACTGCTACTGCACTTGAAGTATTCATTGCGACAACAGAAGTTTCAGATGCAGGAAAAGGATTTACAAGCAGCCCTACAATTGAAAGAGAACCAATCTCAGAAGATAGACCCATCCATAGAGGAGATGAAGGAGGATCCGAAAAACTTAACGTTCTAGCTGAACCAGAACAAGAACAAGGAAAAAAGAGAAATTGTATGGTGTACCACATGTAGGACATAAGGACACCATAAAAATGAATGTCCAACATTCGCGCAGTACATGGCAGCGGGAATGCCAAATCCATTACCAACAGGAGGAGTATGTTGTGAGATCTGTAAGAAATAGGGTCATGATCCATACCACTGCCCAATGATGTAGAAGTACCAAACAATACCGAAAAGATCGTATTGCAACTTGTGTAAGTCAGTAGGCCACGATGACAAATATTGCAGAACCATGGACTTAATGAGGGATAGAACATCATATGCATATAGGGTGCAGGCATAAATGATGACCGAGCAGGCCACACCTTAGTTTAACCAAGTACCATCCTCGTGCAACACTGCGCGGCAACAGTATAACACTGTGCAAAAACAATATAACACTACACAACCATATTATAATATCGTGAAACCACATTATAATACCGTGCAGTATAACCAGATGCCTCAGTATAACCAGAGATGGCTATATAGGGGGAGGTAGAGAAAGATGAGGCTTTGGAAGAGGTAAAGGACCAGTGGTATGTCACAACTGTCAACAACCATGACACTATGCAAGAGAATTCCCACTTCCACCAGTGACCTGTATGTATTGTCGCACATCAGATCATGACACGGAAGAATGTTCGACACTATTAGAAAGATCCAGGAAAAGAGGAATCAGAAAAATCAGAATGTTCAATGGATTTCCATAGAATCAAGGGATGAAGGGAGAAATAATAACATAGTTACCCGGGGAGTAGCTAAAATAGGAAACGTTGCACTAAGACAAGAGTTGATACAACACCAATGGGTGAAGAAGAATGTCGAACCAAAGAAGCAGTTTGATGCACAGAACGAGAAGGATATATTCAATCAATCTAGACAAGAATTCCTGAAAACAAACATTGCATCAACATCAACTATGCAGCATAATAAGGAAGTACCATATTACGAGATGCCTCCATCGTTGGATTACACCAAAGAAACACAACCCATGGGACAAGTAAGTACCATTAAGGGTTTTTTGCAATCCTGTGTCAGACTACTAAATGATCCATATTCTATTAAAGTATTACAAAATATGCTAGAAATATGTAGCGTAGCAACAGAAGGAAAGTTAGAACAAAAAACAGTCAATCACATACACACAAGGAGGAGAACAAGTAGGGAATTCAAGTTGAATGCCAACATTGGAGATTTTAACATGGAATATATCATACTAGACTTAGGATCCGAAGTTAATGTATTACCCAAGAAGACATGGCAATGTATGGGAGAACCCACATTAGGATATTCACTTGTTCAGCTGAAACTAGAAAATCAACACAGAGTTCTACCAATTGGAAGACTAAAAGGAGTAACGGTAGACCTGGATGGAGTGTGGACTAAAGTCGACTTTGAAGTAATTGAAATAATGGATGGCACAACACCTTATCTGACATTATTGGGTTTGGAATGGGCATTTGATAACCAAGCCATAATTAACCTAAAGACACAGAAGATGACCTTCTAATCAGAGGAATACAGATTCATTGCGCCATTGGACCCATCCGAAGGGGAAAGATTTGTAGATCCTACTTGCTTGGACCTGAAGGAAATTAATCAGTTGTACATAACAACTTCGTGAGGTGAGGATTACGTGAACCCAACTGCAGATGGGGTACTCATTTGGCGAAGCATCACCTGATGTGTGTTAGACTCAGATACAAGCTTAGAAAATTGGCAGCAGAGGTTACACGAAGTCTCCACAAGAAGATGTGCAATAATAGAATGTGCAGTAAGATGGGTAGGTATAGAGATAAGGGAACTGCCCAGCTTCCATGGGGTGAATGACCTAGAAGAATTCTTAACATGGTACGAAGATGAAGTATTAGAAAATCAAAGGCTCTTAGCCCTAGATATATCACTCAAGGCAACACTTGCGATATGGTGGGGGGCGCACAAAGAAACAGTCAAGGACTCGTACCAATGTAAATGGTTACTATGCATTAGGTTTGGCACGGAACAAGGAAGCAACCAAATAGAGAAATATGATGGACAAGGAGCACCAGCAGAACACTTAGTGAAGTGCAGAAAGCTATGGAGGATGACACCACTAAAGGAATGGCCTCATCATTTTTTTCACACATTAGAAGGTATCCCAACAAACTGGTATGCAGAACAAGAACTGCACAGAGGAATGACGAGCTGGAAAGTACTACAAAATAAATTTACAGTCGCTTTCTCATTTGAGCATGAGAAACCCAACATAGATGCATCACTTAAACAAATTAGAGGGGTGATATTTTTTAAGGAACCAAAATTTGAACTCATGACAGAAGAACAACAACAAAACAGACAAACAGTAAAAGAACTACTGACATGCTACCACATGTAGAGAGAATCACCAGATGAAGATGACCCATGTGATATTCAGATTGAGGAAGTTGAAGGTGAGAGAGAAGTGGAAGGTCCACCTCTGGAATCATAAGTCATTGTTGCGCCGATCAAGGTGACGAAAGTCAACATTGGGACAATTGAGAATCCTAAAATGGCCAACATTGGAGACTATTGGGATGAGAAAACAATGGAAAGTATAACAGAGTTACTATGCGAGTACAACAACCTATTCCCAACAACATTCACAGAAATGAAAGGAATAGCAGGAGAGCTAGGTGAAATGACGATACCGCTCAAAGATGAGGCAAGAACGACTAGACAACGACCATATAGACTGAATCCCATATATAAGAAAAAAGTCAAAGATGAAATCGATAGGATGTTAGAAGCTGGAATCATAGAACCAGTAAATGAATTAGAATGGATAAGCCCGATGGTAATTTAGGAAAATAAATGAGGGGGGATAAGAATATGTGTCGACTTGAGGAAGTTGAATGATGCGTGCCTACATGACCTATTCCCTACTCCCTTCATAGATGAAGTGTTGGAGAATGTAGGAGGATAGGAAGCTTATTCATTCACCGATGGATTCTCAAGATACCATCAAATAAATATAGCACCAGAAGACAGATACAAGACCACTTTTTCCACAAAATGGGGATCCTACCAGTATATGGTCATGTCATTTGGATTGAAGAATGCACCAACAATATTTTCCAGAGTTGTCATAGTTGAATTTAAATAATTTATCCACCAGTTCCTAGAGGTATATCTGGACAATTGGACAATCTATAGTATGTTGAAAGACCATGTAGAGGTCTTGCGACTGATGTTAGAAAGATGTAGACAGTGTCAAATATTGTTAAATATCAAGAAGTTCATCTTCGAAACACCTTTTGGAATACTATTGGGCCATATAGTATGCAAGCAAGGCTTGCTAGTAGATCCTTCTAAGATTGCAGTAATTGTTAATCTACCACCACCAAAAACAGTCTGCCAATTGAGAGAGACACTGGGATGCACATGATAATACAGGAAATTTATAAAGGGGCATGTGCAAATCATTGCGCCAATGGAGAAACTGCTAAGGAAAGACACAAAGTTTCAGTGGAATGAGGATTGTCAGCATAGATTAAACACCCTAAAAGAGAAGATGGTAACCACAACAATACTAGTATTTCAGGATTAGGAAAAGACATTCCATGTACATGTAGATGCATCAATCATAGCAATTGGAGTTATTTTGGCGTATCTAGGAGCAGGAGAATTGGACCATCCGATAGCATTTGCTAGAAGAAAACTGTGAGAATCAGAGAAAAATTATAATACCACATAAATAGAAGGCTTAGCAATGGTCTATGCGCTTCAGAAGTTCAGACATTATTTATTGGGAAAACATTTCAAGATGTCCACAGACCATTCAATGCTCAAATAATTTGTCAGCAAGCCAGTGTTGGGGGGGAGGATTTGTATATGGTTATTTTTGTTCCAAGAATTAGACTTCGAAGTGATAGTCAAACCAAGAAAGTTGAACACAAAACCTGATCACCTATCGAGAATCACAAATGGGGAGGAACATACGAGTCTAGAGGATAAATTTCCCGACGCACAATTATTTTCAGTCTAGACAGCTGACGAATACTTTGCGGACATCATCCAGTACTTTAGTAAAGGGGTTGCGCCACAGGAATTCAACACTACATAGAAGAAAAACCTAGTAGTCAGGGATGCAGACTATCAATTGATATCGGGACACTTAAAAAAAATGGGTGTAGATAGCATCTTGAGAATATTTGTGCTAGAGAATGAAAGACCAAGGATTTTAGTAGAAGCCCACGAGGGAATAACAAGAGGACTTTATGCAGTCAAATATACTGCGCAGAAGATATTGTGCACAGGACTATGGTGGTCAACCCTGCACAGAGACTCAAAGGACTACTGCCAGAAATGTGATGTATGTCAGAGGGTTGGTAAACTGAATAGAAGGGACGAGATGCCCCTCAAACCACAAGTAACCTTGCAGGTATTTGAAAAATGGGCAATAGATTTTGTGGGACCAATTAACCCACCAACAAAAAGGTCATGAGTGAGGTACATTATCACTGCGACAAAATACTTAATAAGATCGGCGAAAGAAGCACCAATAAAATATTGCAGCGTAGAGATAGAAACACACTTTCTGTTTGAGCAAGTGATCACTAGATTTGGTTGCTCGAGGATTTTGATGAGTGACCAAGGCACTCATTTCATTAACAGTACTATTAAGGCTATGAATGAGAAGTTTGAAGTTCATCATCAAAAGAGTACACCATATCACCCTCAAGAAAATGGAACAGTGGAAGCCTTTAACAAAATCCTTGAAATGCACTTATGAATATCTGCAATGTTAATAGGGATGATTGGGACTTAAAGATACCAGAAATATTGTGGGCGTATAGGACCACATGAAAAAATTTGATAGGACACACACCATTCAGATTGGTGTATGGACAAGAAGCAGTGGTTCCATTAGAATTTTTGGTACCTAGTCTGCGCGTAGCAGCAATTACAAACATAAAAGAATGGGGCGCATTACAGGAAAGGCTAAATCAGTTGTTGATCATGGAGGAAGACAAGATTCTAGTAGGGTTTCACCAAGAAGTATAGAAAACAAGGGACAAAGCTTGGCATGATAGACATATCAAGAGGAAAGACTTCAAGGAAGGAGACTTAGTCTTGTTGTATGACAGTAAATCCCTTCAGCACTTAGGAAAACTCAGAATGCATTGGTTAGGACCATATGAAGTAAATACTGTCACATATGGGGGAGTTGTACAGTTGAAATATTTAGGAGGAATAGAACTCATAGGGATGATCAATGGGAGTCGAATGAAGATGTATAGGGATAGTCAACCTCCTAGCACTTAAAAAAAAAAAAACACAAAGGGGTTACCGCGCCAAACATAAAAAGACAACAACAAAGGTGTAGCATGTAAAAAAGAGAACGAAGTACCTGCACTCGGAAACGCTAACACAATGGAGAAAATACCAACGATCACTAAAAAGTGGAAACAACGGGAATGGAGGGTAAATCAAATAAAGCGCCAATGGATGAATAATATCAAACTTAAATGACATAAACGATTGACGGGACACCGCATTAATTGCGCCAACTGGTGACGGCAAGGGAGATCAAGGGAAAGTATGCGGGAAGCGTTAGTTCATTTAAAACGCATGATGGGAAACGTCTCCGGGAAGTTTCACCCCATTTCTATATAAGGGTAAATCATGATAGGACTAAACGGGTTATTGTGAAATAGAGGAAAACATAGAGCAATAGCACATACAGAGCCGAGAGCAAAGTTTGCAGAGGTTACAAAGGCCACTAAGCTCGACGGAAATTATTTTTACCACCATGGAACCACCCAAATTGGGAGAGTTGATCCAGACTTGCAGACGACCTCACAACAACGTCAGACCACCACCGCAGCCACAGGGAAGTGAACAACAACCACCTCAACTTACAGAAGTCGTCAATGTGGATGAAATCTCGTCACCTTATATGACACTAGGAAGCCCCACACCTATCGTGGAGGAAACCCAACAGACAACACCAATGGGCATGGACATCGTTGTGCCAAAAAGGGGATAGGGCCAACAGGTTGAGGACAAAGGAAACCATTCACACCTCGAAAAACTTGAAGAAGCCCCAAAAGTTAATGGGACAGTCCCAAAACAGGCAGAAACGGTTGCGCCAGAAAGGTCGCACAAAACCACGCCGGAACAGCCATAGGAGGGCACAGTGGAAGATGTCAATGAAGGGGTAGATGAGTATGTATAAGAGTGAACAATGGACATTGGAACCCCGAGTCAGCCACCACAGCAGAAGGGAAAACAACCAATACCAATATCATTGTGCAAGCAAGCCACCACAAGCATTGTCTTGCTGCTCATTCCAGAAGGGGTACGTATCGCAGGAAATATTTTAGGCCACAAGGAGAAATTGCAGTACTCAAACCATGACGTGACAGACATGGATAAGTTTCCAGAGTTTTCCAAGAAATTCTATCTAGAGACTATGGGTATAGGACCCTTTGGCGAACCAATTAACCAAGCAAGCCAGTGGGCAGTCGGACTAGCCAAAACCGAGATTCTAGGCCTATTGGACTTCCTAAATTTTGGGAGGGGCCAACACGAAAAAAATGCAAACAAATGTGTCAAGCAGTTGATGGCAGTCACCCACGGACTATACCTGTGGCTGGAACATCTCGTTTCAATAGACGCATAGATCGTTGCCTACATCACAAGGCTACCATCATGGGGGGAGGCACCTGCGCAGTTCCTTGAGGACAAGATGAAGGAGAAGGAACTGGTCGAGGAAATGAAGAAGAAGTATGGTACCGAAAGGAGGTCGCACGGAATCATAATCAAGTGTATTAGTGATGCAATGACAAGATTGGCCACAAAAATTATGGCATGCAAATTACTGAGGAAATGTCGCAAGAAGGAAGTCCCTGTCGGGGTTGTTGCAGCTGCAACACATTGTGCGGAGGGCACCACACTCAGTAGGGCCCTGTATTTTCTAAATCTGTTGCTAGAAGAATGCAAGGATGCACATGATCTAGGGATAGAATTTCACTATTCATGTCTACTCATCCTGATTGCCTTGATGGGATAGAAGGAGCCTAAGTATTCATTATTTTCCACAAGACCTAATCCTTGCCACGAAGCATGATACCTATCATTGGAGTGTGCTTCAGACCCCAAGAACATAAATTCAAATGAAACCATATTCGAAGGATATCATAACAACCTACAGGAGAGCATCGCCAACACTTGGTGGGTTATGCCAGAAGTGGTCGCCCAGTATCAAGGCATAGCCAACTTCAAAGCAACTAGACATGCAATGTGGATCCAAGCGCGGAAGGATCCCAACAATCAATGGCTACAATTGTGCTACTGCATGAAGGAAGAGGACATAGAGATGGCCATCAAGGATTGGAATGAGCACTGGCGGATTCCAGTCCTAAATCAAGAGATTCTTGCAGATATAGAGGCAGGGTAGGAACAGACACATGCAGAAGAGATAATAGTTCCCTAGAAGCCAAGGTTAGGTCAAACCCATGCTCAACAAAAGAAAGGAGTTGTGTCCAAGAAAGGCACCCAAGCGGGGAATAAGAACAACACCCAGGCACCATGGGAATAGGAGAAACAAACTAAGACAACACAAGGAACCACATCGAGTGCTACTCAACAAAAGCAAGGCCAAACCAAGAGGTGAGTCATACAAATGGGGGGTGTGCGTAAGAAATATAAGGTGCACTGAATACCACTAGAATACATGATCATGGAGGATGATGCAGACCTCGTAGCCTAGATGGTCCAGTACCATACAACGGAGCACTTTGATGAAGCTCAGTGCCAAAGGCATAGAATGCAGGATGAGTTGGCAGACATGAGACAGATCCTTGACCAAATCAGAGAAACACAGAGGGCCGACAGAGGAATAGAATCAGTTTTAGTAGCATCACAGATAGGAGCCGAGGCTAGATCGAGCAAGCAGTTTAGGATCCAGACGACATCACAACCGAGCTCAACATTTCACGTCACACCCATCATGTTGCGCATGGATGAAATCATAGGGAAGACACCCTTGAAGGATTTGACCCAAATATAGTTGGTAATGATGCAGATACCAACCAAGGCCTTGTATAAACTAAAAGTTAGCATCGCACAGGAGGTACAGTCACGCGCACACACAGACGCAGCGAAATTGCAGCAAACAAAGGACAATCGGGATGCATTGGAATTGGTACTCGAGTAGGCCAAGCTTGAGACCAAAGATGAAAAAGACCGCGCGGATAGGTTGGAGCAGGAATTGGCCATAGCCTTTGATAAAATCCCTAAGAGCGCGTAGATGACAGAGCTCACAGTGACACATAATATTGATCAGATTGTGCAGACAATCGATGAATACAGGCAGGAGATCGAGCACTTCTGGGAGCAGCTCATATCTACCACTTTGGTAGAGGTGAAGAAGTAGAGGAAGCAAGATGCAACAATGTAGATAAAGGGGATTGAGCGACAAGTCCACGCGGCGACTGACTTCTTCAATAAGGCAGCACAACTATGGATGAAGTTGGAAGAGGATCAACAGGTCCAGCAGTGGGACCATGAAGAAGAAAGGATAAGCACAATTATCCAGGACCTCAAGCAGAGGTAGAGGACAATTTTGATCACGGAGCACGTCAAAGGAGCACATGATATGAAGAATATGTAAGTGGAACTCATAGCCGCGCAGACATAGAAGAAGAAGCACCAAGCTCAAATGGAACCACTCCAAGAGAAAGTAGTAGAGGTCATTGCGTAGGTAGAAGACACAAATAAGAACATGGAACAAACTTAGGCAGAGTGCGCAGGGATGATCAACGACAAGATTTCAATGCAGGTATTGGATTCACTCAAGGAGAAGACCGCGCAGGCTCAAACGCAAGCAAAGGAACTCATAGAGAAGTTTCAGGCTCTCGTAGGAGAGATCAAAGAGGCATAAAAGGTTTAGGTGGCTTGGGACGAGCCACATGTCAGTGTTGAGGGCCTATTGGATGCAGGCCTAGCTAGAAAGAAAGGCTATTTTTGGAGGAAAAGCATGTAGAAGACAACTTGAAAGAAAATCATCATGTGCAAGAGAAGCAGGCGAAGTGCGCATGCAAGGAAGACCTAACGACGCTAGGGTTAGGGTTTTTATAATGCATTGTAATGGCCAGTGAGCTGAGGATATAAATAAATAGTACTTAGGCAATGTAAGAGGAGACAGTGAGAGGGAGGAGAGGAGACAGAGAGGAAGAGATCTGTAAGGACCGTATGAGTCATTAAGATGGTGAGCTAGAGAAGGCATGAGCGACTCGATCCTGAGGGTTAGATCGTTGGCTGAGGAGCCTAGTGCGATCTAGTCAGCCTCATAGGGATCGAGGAGCCTATGGGAGAGAGGAGGAACTAATACTGTAACCATGCATTGCGTGATATCTTTCTAAACTATAATAAAATCTCGAGAACCAAATCTTTGTGGACGTATCCCAGGAGGGGGTGAACCATGGTAATATTGTGTTATGTGAAAGAATGAATGCATCTTTATATTTGAATGCATCTTTATATGAATGCATCTTGATGAATGTTAGATGAATGAAGTAGATTATTTTATTAGTTGATGAATGTTAGATGAATGAAGTAGATTATTTGATTAGTTGATGAATGTTAGATGAATGAAGTAGATAATTAGATCTAGTATTCCACATGCATGCATAGAATGAATGTTATAACTAGATGTTAGATGGACCAAATAAAGTTTATGACACACAACCACGGATCTTGCTCTGTCTCAGGTTGCAAACACCTAAGTATTGTAGCCACCCATAGATCTATCTCGGGTGAGACTACGCAGTACACTCTCTGTGTTGTGTTGCCTTCTGGATTACCAGAGGGGCCGATAGTTTTACAGGTCTTTTGTAGGGAATCTTACTAAATCTAAACCAAGGTCAATATGTGAGGGTAAGACTAATAAAAGAATAGATAATAGGGAACCAACAATGACATTTAGGGAAAACAAGGCCCTTACTGATATAAGAATACATTGACAGATTTATGAGGGCCTTCCACTTTATTCTGGTAGAAATTCCTCCCCAAAATTCCTTTAGAGGGAAAGAAGACTCTTCATATTGACAAGCGCCCGGACAAGTACCCTCCTTTTAGATTTTACAAGCACATAATTTCCTATGATTAAAGGGAGAGGGAAGAAAATCCACTATTTAGGGTTTGATACCTACTCGAATGGAACCTCCCACCTCAATCTAGGCAGGCTAGAGAAGATATTATAAGGGAGAAATACCTCTCATTCTTGCACCCCTTCAATCTCGTGTTTTATACTAGGGAAATATTGCTCCAATTACAGGGTTTTCCCAATTTTCATGTGTGGTTCCTCTTCCTTAAATATTCAAATTAACTGATTCACACTATGGGTTAGTCTGTCTTCTATATATTGTGCAATGTGGTCTAGGGTGTTTCAGACTCTAGAGTTCTTTGTCTGTCTAGCATTCCGAGAGTTTCTTTTCATTTTATAGCATTTTTTTTTTGGTTCAAACACTTTATATGTAAAAAATGTTGGTGGTAACTATTGTTTGTCTTTATTTTTGTACTAATCTATTATTTTGTAATTTTTGATGATAGTGTTTTGTTTTCAGGTTCTCAAAGATCTGCCCATGCCAATTTATTTTTAAAGTTTGTCCTATGATGCTTTTCTCAAATCCTTCATTTTTTGTCTTGTAGGCTAGTATTTCTTATTTATGATGTGGTAGAGATTTCATTGTCAATATAGGTTCTCCTTAAATATTATTTGAAACAGGTTTTTCTAAGAGCCTCTGGGCTATAACAATTATGTTGCTTCCATAGAATCTTTGGAGAAAGGTGACACGTGATTTTTTTTCCAGAGTAAACATCTAGTGTATGTCCCAAATCACAAAGTATATTTTTACCTAGAGTGCACTACACATCCGGAATAAATCTTTGGCTTATATATTCACACCTGAAGGCCACCTTTCAAAGTTTCACCCTGGTTTTCCCTCCTTTTTCCATCCATTCTCTGTTACCTCTTGGCTTTTCACATTTCCTTGCAATTTAAAATCTCAGTGTTTCTGTATATTCGATACTAAGAGCTGGAGTCCCAAAAGATAAATCTATGTACCTTCTAATGGCATCGGAAATTACGAGACAATTTAGATAATGACCTGACTTAGAGACTCTAGTCTCATGAATCTTCTTACCTTACTTAGTTAAGGTAAGATTAGTATCTTATGTTTTTTACCACAGTAAATATTTTTTCAATGGTCGCATGAATCTTCTTATGTTATGTAGTTAAGATAAGTTTATTATTTTATGTTTCAGACCATAATAAATATTTTTTCAATGTTCTCATGAATCTTCTCATGTTATGTAGTCAAGGTAAGATTATTATTTTATGTTTTTGACTGCATAATTGTTTTTTTTAATGGTGATTTGAACCGAAATAGATATGGATTAATTCATATATTTTAGGGTCAAATTCATGTATTTTATGACTCAGTCGGATTTTTGTGAGTAACGTGTTTTATGACCCATCCTTTCATTTTAAAGCCATTGCTCCTAGAAAGCTGGAGATAAATATCTTATTGCTTCAAGACCAAATCTTCTCCCAATGCTGTGGAAAATGAGTGAATAAATTCAATTACATATTTTTGATGAAATCGTTGGTTTGCTTGCAGAATTGTATTCACTTATTAAACCCTGTCGTGGGCATAAAATGACTATAGCGATCGATAATTCATTGACTACATATTAGTTTGTCCTTTGACCACAAATATTTGCAAAATATCTATTGTTGGAGCTAGGGAACTAAAAACATAGATTTTTATATAATAAAAAGTACAATATATGCACTAGTCTAATTGGATAAGAGATTGGAGGTCTTATTGTCGGATTTGCTATTCCCAATGTTTTATATGGTAACATATCCAAAAAAAATTATCGTATACAGTCTTTTTGAATCATGTATTTTTCCTATGTATTGCTTGAAGGTGGATTAATGCTAGCATTAGTTCGAATGTTTGTCTTAGCATTTTTAGCTAGCTGAATATATCCCAAAGTTTTTATTTGTACTAATCATATTGAAATGTTTAGATATCCAAGCTTTATAGTGGTAGAGAATTCCAAAGTTTATAACGTCCTTGCCATATGTATTTGTATTGAAATGTATTGACACTTTTTTTGAGGTGCTTGAATAGGCCTGACAACTTAAATGTTTACATGACGCGAGGTCCTCCAACAGGCTTGACAGCTTAAATGTTTGCATACCATGAGGTCCTTAGACAACCTGTCAGCCTTAAATTTTTATCTAAATACGCTTCTCAGAGTACATTTTTCCTCGAAATTTTCCATACAATGTTGCAATGATTTTGCACAATATTGTTGTCCACTGCCAGTTGAATAGGCATTGTATGTTTCATCCTTCTTCTAGGTTTGCAATGCAATTTTGTCATCATTGAAGCTACATACATTGTTTATTGGTTCAATGAGTACCTCTTCTTCGTTGGTTTGTCGGTTTTTGCTTGTTGTTGTTTGGTTCACAATTTGACCTATGCTTCTGTCTTTCATCCTTTCAGAGTAAGTTTCCATGCCATAGTTTCATTTTATATTCCTTGTTTTTTGTTCAGTGTTTGCAGTTTGCGAGTGAGAATGTTTGCTTATTTCTACTGGCATGCTCATAGTATATTTTTGTTTCCTTCTATGCTTCGGCTGCAGTTTCGTAATCGTTGGAGATACATATGTTGTTTAAGTTTCAGTGGTTGTTGCTTGTTCATTGGTTCGTTGGTTCGTGGGTTGTTGGTTGTGTTTGTTTGGCTCGGGTTTACGCTTTGGGGCCCTGGCGCTGCAGTTTGGGCCTATTCGTGATTTCTCGTTGGTTTGGTGCTTGTTTTTTTCTTTTTTTTGATTCGGCTTTGCCGGGTTGGGATCCTGCGCCAGTAGTTGGCGCTGTTTTTTTGGATAATTATTGTTTTTTAGGCGCTTTACGGTGTTCATCCCCTGCGCCCACGAGTCGACATGCAATTATGTTATTTTCCCTGTCTGGCGAGGTCGATATATGTTCTATTGTGAGATTTTGCAGGTGCTTCAGTGCTGGCATGAAATAAAATAATTGCATGAAAAATAGTTCAAGAAGTACATGTGAAATTGCAATATCTGTTGTTTTTTTGTTAAAATAAAGCATATGCAGGCTGCATTTATAAACCATGTATGGTGAAATGTGGCAATATGACAATACATATTCTTTGTCCTCTACACAGAATGGTGTTCCCATGATACAATTTGTCTTGTACTCGAGATATGATATGTACAACAAAGATTCTACAAAATTATATTTCCATGTCTGGAAACATGTCTGGGTAGTTTTCCACGGAAAACCAAAATCTTTTATTGTGGGCACAACAGTATGTGTAGAGGATAAAGAACATGTATTTCCATCGGTGGAAGCATATCTAGATTCTTTTCCACGAAAAACCATAAATCGTTTAGCTACGACCATGAAATTTCGTAATATTTTGTGGCTTGTAATATATTTTGGGTAGGGAAAAAAAATTACACATTTAAAGCTATGGATGGAGAAGCGCAAAGGTTCATGTTTATGCCTATCTTTTAGACTATTCATTGAGTCTCTTTTACTGTATGTACATATTACTTGTTCTCGGGTGCATACTAGCTTCCATTCATGTTCATTGTATTTTGTGTGTTCCCACATTCAAACAAACAGAATAGCTAGAGAAAACGATGAAGTCTTGACTGCATCGGTTGAAGAGGATATAGCAAGGTGCATGCTTGTGTTGTTATTTCATATTGTGTTGCTTTGTATTTCATTTATTGTCTGTATATGTGTTCACCTAGTTTATTGTATGTAGATGTTGTGTACCTTCCTACATGATAACTTATATTCATTACATGTCTTCCTGTATACTAACCTACTTCATGTCCATTGTGTTTTTGCTGCATTGCTACATTTAAACAAACAGAATGGCTGGAGAGGACGATGGACTCTTTGGTGGGAATGTAAACGAGGAATTGCATAGGTGGATACCTATACTCTAATTTAATATTCCAGTGTTCATTTTTTCATTTGTTGTCTGTATATTTGTTGTGCTTGTTCTGCTGCTTCGCACCTTTTTTTTTTCCCTTCTTTTCTTCCTTCAAATATAATATATTCTGTGTATTTTGTTTGTTGTTACATTGGAATAAATAGACCTCTTTCTCTTTCTTTTACATGTCTATTTTCATACTAAATTTCCTTCTTTTCCATTGCATATTCGACGTTTCTACCTTGGAAGAAACAGGTTGGTTCGACAGGAAGATGAATTGTTATGTGCAACAACAGAGGGTTATGTGGTACAATCTTCTAAAAGGTATACCAATTGTGTTGGTAAATTAAATATACAAACCAAGTGGGGGCATATAATATTAGACTTGAAAACGATGGCTTGGAAGCAATGGGCCTTTCCTCCCTCCCTATTTCTACTTTTTCCATTTTCTATTATCCCTTTTGTTTTCTAATTGATTTTCTTAGTGGTCTTTTTGAAAATGCCTTTGTGCGGCGGTTGGCGGACTTACGGTTTCACATCTATGGTCGTGCTTCTAACTTATTCCATAATTACCCACTTTTTTTATTGCAGGTGCCAGGCTAGCGGGTTCAAGATTGCTCCCCTGGCTTCCAAGGGTTCGCGATATACAAACACCACCCTCACGCCCTGTTTACTGTTACACATTTTTCCAGTTAAAAAAATCAGATGCATACACTCTGCTCTTAGTATGTTTACCAAACAAATATCCTCGGCTATTTATTCATCTATGGCATGGTGAATATGTTGATTTCATATGCAATACATGGTTTTCATTTCACAAGAAGTATCGACAAGTACAAGTGAGACATCAAACATAGTGCATGTTTCGTAGACTAAGAGGTGTGGTTGCAAAACTCTGGCTCCATAGTTCATCGAATCTATGTGTGTACTTGTAGATTTATGCGAGTGAAAGAAGAATACAAAAACAAAATGCACACTACCATTCACTTTAGTTTTCCTATTAAAAAATTGTCACCGGGTCTAGAGTTGTAACACCCAAAGTACTATCAATAGAGGGCTTGAACAACCGCCGAACTGGACAAGTGTTCATCGGGGACATAATGGTCGTCTATAGAACCTACTTGGACAAGGAAAACAAAACTAGATCCATTATGTGTGCTGACATGACAGACAAGGAGGCCATGATGACAGTGAAACTGACTATTCCTACACAACTTGTCCCAAAACATGTAGAAAATATATTGTTGGGTAATGGGATATCCATTACAAATTTTAATATATTTCCCAAAACAGTATATAACCGTGGTGATTGTGATCGGATTATTTTGCTCAATGAAACAAGTATTGTGTAAAAAATTCTTGTTGTTTGTTCACAATATCATTTCGTTCTGGACGCAACTATCAGCCAGCTTGCACAGAGCAATGATATTTACCCAATCGAAACCATTGGCGTAGCTGTCACACTGGCGAGAAAACTTGGCTCGCAACACATTCTCCATATAAAGGATGGAGAGTTGGACAATGACAAGGTAATGGTACCGCTTTCCATATCTAGTTTTGTCCTTTACTTTTGCATGTGCATGTATCTCGGGTAAGTTACACAAGTATTGCATTGTTCCATGTTGCAGCTGCAATTGTTCAATACCTATTCAAATTTGTTTTCATCAATGGAGAAGCAATCACATAAAGGGAAGATTTCACTTATGCTCTTCAAAAATATAACAAAGAAAAGGGATGTTAGAGAAAGGATCTTTCGGACAACCCAGACAACATTTATAACAGAGTTGCGAGCAGATATAGTACGAGATTTGAAGAAACTAGCTAGCTCTACAACTGTTGTGCATATACATCCAAAAAATCATCCTCACTTTGCTTATACAAATAGCCTTCACCGAATTTATGCGGCTTGTTTTATTTTATTTTATTTTTTTTACAGGGGGGGTGCAATTGTGTATTATATTGTTAAATGTATTAATCCCAATGCTCGCGTTCCGAGGTTGAAGGTGTTTTAGTTGCAGTGAATGTGTACTCGACCCCCTTTGAACCTGTATGTGTGAAATGCAACTCTCTCGCTTCTGCCTCCGCTTTGATAAGTGATGATACGATTGATTGTCTGTGATGCGATGAAAAATGTCCATATATATATGGACATTGCCTCAATGCTGCCATCCGAACCATGGGCAACACAACCATGCATTGTACGATTATGCATCCTCTGTTACAAAATGTGCTTCCTAAGTTGGCAGAATTGTCGTATCAAACATATCTACAGAAAAAGGTAAGCAGTGTCTACATGTTGTGCCACTTTCAGATACACAACAAATTTACCTTAAATGAGGACAATGCAATTTTACATATCGACTGAAGAAGGAAAAAAAAAACATCAAACTTTAGCAGGAAACGAAAATATCTCATGTGTCTCCGTAATATTACTTCAACATCCAAATGAATGTTCGTCGAACTTGACTACTTGGGATTGCATGCGCATAAGATTGTTCAGTCCAAAAATGGGAAGCATGGCAACAAACCCCATATATCCCATGGCCCCGGTTATTTTCTACTAGGAACATATACCAGATGTAAGAGAAAACGAATGTCGTGATGTCTTTTCTTTGTATATAAAATTGTTTGATGCAAAGGTCAATGCATCCTACTCTATGGAACCTTGTGGGAACTTGCTTGTGGCCTATTTGGAGTTTAGTTGGTTCTTGGTTGTATGATTTGTCTGTCAATTTGTATATCGCGAAACTCTGAGTGTTGTTTGGAGGACACAGAACAATAGAATTGCAATTTTTTAGCCATCTAGCCCTCAAATCCACCTGATAATTTATATGGCGTTGTGATGCAACCATAGTATGTGGCTTGTTTTAGCATTTTCCTTGATCGATGAACTTGGTAAAATTAATCTCCTGGAATAATTTGAAATCAAAGAATATATATTGTGCGAAGTCCAATTGTGCTATCATATCAACAAGAGGCCCTTAAAATTAAAATTGGTCATTGTTATGCTTGCGGTGATAGAATTTTAAAAAACTTTGTTTTGTTTCCTTCATTTTTTTTAAAATAAGCGATTTAACATCCTCTGATAATTTTATGTAATTAAATTGTACAATATCAATATTTAATATTGATAATTTAGTATTTGAAAATAATGTGTTTAGATAATGTTAGATAGGATGACCATCTGTAAACAATCGCAATCTTGAGCCCGCCAATCCTGGAGTCCATTTGTCAATTTGTATGGTGCGAAACTCCGAGTGTTGTTTGGAGGACATGGGACAATAGAAGTGCAATGTTGAGCCAGACAGCCCTGCAAGTCTGGCTGTCAATTTGTATATCGTGGAACTCTGCGTGCTATTTGTAGGACACAAAACAATAGAGGCTCAATTTTGAGTTCGCCAGCCCGAGAACCCGCAATCCAAAAAGTGGCTAAGTATGGAATGAAGGATCCATACATGATCTATAAATTCTCATGTCCATACTTTATAAAAGTACATATTTAGTATGTATTGCTCGTTTCTCGGAAAATTTCTAGGTGTGGAAGTTGGCAGATGCATGTGTTCATATTTCCACTTACTTTATATCACCAGCCCAACCGACCGCTTCCTCGTTTCAAATTGTACAAACTTTTTTGTCTAATTAAATTGTACAATATCAATATTTAATATTAATAATTTAGTATTGAAAATAATGTTTTTATATAATGTTAGATAGTTGACAGGGATTACCATCCGTAAAAAATGGCAATCTTGACCCCGCCAGCCCTGGAGTTCATCTGTCAATTTGTATATCGCAGAGCTTCAAGTGTTGTTTGGAGGACACAGAACAATAGAAGTGCAATGTTGAGCCAACCAACCCACAGGATTGCTTTTCAATTTGTATATCGCGGAATTTTGTGTGCTATTTGTAGGGCACGGAACAATAGAGGCCTAATTTTGAGCTCGCCCGCCCGAGAACCTGCGATCCAAAAAGTGGCTAGGTATGGAATACGGGATTCGTACATTCTCTATAAAATATCATGTCCATACTTTATAGTATATATTTAGTATGTATTACTCATTTTTCGAAAAATTTCTAGGTACGGAAGTTGGCGGATTCACGCCTTCAAATTTCACTTACTTTTATATCGCCAACCTGACAAACCGCTTTCCCGTTTCATATTGTACAAACGTTTTGGCTTGTGGTTTTTCCGAATAGGCCAGTTACTGGATAGGCGGGTTCAATATTGATAATTTGTGTAATTAAATTGTACAATATCAATATTTAATATTAATAATTTAGTATTTGAAAATCATGTTTTTTTATAATGTTAGATAGTTGATAGGGATGACCATCCGTAAACAATGGCAAACTTGAACCTGCCATTCCTGGAGTCTGTTTGTCAATTTGTCCATCGTGGAAGTCCAACTACTACTTGGAGGAAACAGAACAATAGAAGTGCAATGTTGAGCCCGCTTGTCAATTTGTATATCGCGGAACTTTGGGTGTTGTTTGTAAGGCACAAAACAATAGAGGCCCAATTTTGAGCCCACCAGCCCGAGAACCCTGATCTAAAAAGTGGCTAAGTATGGAATGAGGGATCCGTACATGCTCTATAAAATCTCATGCACATAGTTTATAAAAGTACATATTTAGTATGTATTACTCGTTTCCTCCGAGTGTTGTTTGGAAGACATAGAACAAAAGAAGTGCAATGTTGAGCCAGCTAGTCCGCAAGTTCGCTTGTCAATTTGTATATCATAGAACTCTAAGTGTTATTTGTAGGATACAGAGCAATAGAGGCCCAATTTTGAGCCTGCTAGACCAAGAACCAGCGATCCAAAAAGTGGCCAAGTATGGAATGCAGGATCTGTACATGCTCTATAAAAATCTCATGTCCATACTTTATACGAGTACATACTTAGTATGTATTACTCGTTTTTGGGAAAATTTCTAGGTGCGGAAGTTGGCGGAATCACGTCTTTAGATTTCACTTACTTTTATATCACCAACCCGACCGACCGTTTCCCCGTTTCATATTGTAATAAACGAATATAAACTGGCCCAAGTCCAATTGTGTTATCATATCAACACGAGGCCCTTAAAATTCAAATAGCTCGCAAGTCCCCTTGTCAATTTGTATATTGTGGAACTGTGGGTGCTATTTGTAGGGCATGGAACAACAGAGGCCCAATTTTAAGCCCGCCAGCTCGAGAACCCACGATCCAAAAATTGGCTAAGTGTTGAATGAGGGATCCGTACATGCTCTATAAAATCTCATGTCCATACTTTATTAAAGTACATATTTAGTATGTATTACTCATTTCTGTGAAAATCTCTAGGTGCAGAACTTGATAGATACACGTGTTCAGATTTCCACCCACTTTTATATCACCAGTTCGACTGACCTCTTCCCCATTTCATTTTATACAAAAATTTTGGAACACAATACATGGGTTTTTCTTTTAAATAAGATATTTAAAATCCTTTAATAATTTTATGTAATTAAATTGTACAATATCAATATTTAATATTAATACTTTAGTATTGAAAATAATGTTTTTAGGTAGTGTTAGATAGTTGATAGGGATCACCATTTGTAAACAATCACAATATTGAGCCCGCTAGCCTTGGAGTCTGTCTGTCAATTTGTATATGGCGGAACTCCAAGTGATGTTTGAAGGACACAGAACAATAGAAATGCAATGTTGAGCCAGACAGCCTGCCTGTCAATTTGTATATCATGGAACTCTTGGGTGTTATTTGTAGGACATAGAATAATAGAGGCGCAATTTTGATCCCGCCAGCCCGAGAACCCGCGATCCAAAAAGTGGCTAAGTATGAAATGCGGAATTCGTACATGCTCTATAAAATATCATGTTCGTACTTTCTATAAGTACATATTATGTATTACTCATTTTTTCAGAAAATTTCTTAGTGTGAAAGTTGGCGGATCCACATCTTCATATTTCACTTACTTTTGTATCACCAGCCCGATCGACCGCTTCCCTGTTTCATATTGTACAAACCTTTTGTCTAATTAAATTGTACAATATCAATACTTAATATTAATACTTTAGTATTGAAAATAATGTTTTTAGGTAATGTTAAATAGTTGATAGGGATTACCATCTGTAAACAATTGCAATCTTGAGGCCGCCATCCCTGGAGTCTGTCTATCAATTTGTATATCGCGGAACTCCGAGTGTTGTTTGTATGACACGAAACAATAGGAGTGCAATGTTGACCCAGCTAGCCCATATGTCCTTTTGTGGAATTATGGGTGCTATTTGTAGGCCATGGAACAATAGAGGCCCAATTTTGAGCCCGCCAACCCATCAACCCACGATCCAAAAATTCGCTAAGTATGGATTGTGGGATCTGTACATCCTCTATAAAATCTCATGTTCATACTTTATACATATTTAGTGTGTATTACTCATTTTTTGAAAAATTTCTAGGTGCGGAAGTTGGCGGATTCACGTCTTCAGATTCCACTTACTTTTATATCACCAACTCGACCGACGGCTTCCATGTTTCATATTGTACAAAATTTTTGGCTCGCGGTTTTCTGAATAGGCAAGTTCAATATTGCGTTTGCATTGTTTCATCGCTTACAAACAACACCCTGACTTCCGCGACCCACAAATTAGCAAACAAATTGAAATAAAAGAATATATACTATGCAAAGTCTAATGGAACAATCATATGAACGAGAGGACATTAAAATTTAAATTCGTCGTTGTTATACTTGCGGTGAAGCGAACAGTACAAAAACTTTATTTAAACATCCAAAAAATGATTGTCTTGTAACTTTTCGATGCTTCTCTTATACAAACAGATCGTGGAAAGTATAAACATCGCTCATTGTATCTATTCCTTGATTGAAGAACCTATTAACATGTTTAATGCACTCCATAGTTACTGTTAATACCAATTCCTACTTCCAAAAATTGCCATCCGCTTTCTGTTTTCTCTTTGGTTTCCCTTTCTTTACTTACTCGTTTTTCGGAAAATGTCTAGGTGTGGGATTTGGCGGATTCGTGTATTCAGATTTCCATTGTTACTTTTATATTACCAGCCCGACCGACCGCTTCCACATTTCATATTGAACAAACTTTTTGAATCGCAGGTTCTTGCATAGGCGGGTTTAGCATTGGGTTTCCATTGTTTTGTCGCCTGCAACTAGCACCCGGACTTCTATGAATTACAAATTAGCAAAAAAATTCCCCTTCATCTCATATTCTTTCGCTTTCTGTTTACTTGGTCCTTTTTCCGAATGTCTCATGATTTTATATACAGAACCTGAAGTTTTGCAATATACAAATTTCCCTCTCGACATTGAGCTTCTGTTGTTCCCCTACGCACAAACAACACCCAAAATTTCACGACATACAAATTGACGGCATATATCTGTCACTGAGATGCAATATGACCATCAGCCCTTCACATCTCCTGGGTATATCTTCTGACCATTATTTGTGTAACCCGCTCGACTGCTTTCCATACTTGGGCATTTCTTGGAATCTGTTTCGCAGGTTGGCGGGTGCACGGAATGTACAATGCTTCGTCTCAATTCACCATCACCGCTACCTTCGTACTTATTTCCAGATATGCAATAATTAAGCTTTAATGCTAGTAGTTCATCCTGCAGGAACCGTTGATATTGTCATTAATGTCCAGAAGGCCAGAGAAGATTTGTCATTACTATGAATTAAACCATGATTTGTGGAGAAGAGTGTTATCCTTTCCAAGTATTTATTTCAAACATGATGCAATCTATTTTCGTGCATCGGCAGGTTGGTGCCTTTAAGAAATATCTAATTCTTAATCTCTCTTCATCGTCACCGCGACCTTCACACTTTTTTATAAATATGCAATTAGTGATATTTAATGGTAACAATTCATTCCGCACAAACCATGGAGATTTTCATTGATCAGTGAAAGGCTCGAGGAGATATTCCATTGATACGCATTAAACCATAATTTGTGGAGGGTTATATTATCCCTCCCCAATTTTTATTTCAAACAGCATCTGGAGCAAATGGAAATTCTCGTTAACTTGTGGCAACATTTCTGTCTAGATACAGTAAACACATTCGAGCATAATGGTCAGAGGTTCCACTATTCCAGGGAATATTCTTACTACTCATCTCCCTCTGCCTAGGAGAAAAAAAGGAGATGGTCGCTTAATACACCAAGAGATATATTTCAAGCCAAATAATTCCAAGGAAACCCTGCCTGCTCAGAGAACCTGCCCAGTTGCATTGATGGTTGGCGCAGAGGTTGATGTCATGGATTCTGAGCCAGAAGAAGATGATTTGATGGGTGATGATATGTCAATGGATGATGGCAATGCAGAGACTATTCCCACTCATGTGCCCAAATTGAAATCAACCATAACGGGCATAAATTCTTGACTCAGTGATGGTGGTCCTGACAACACCAAAAGGAGTTTCCAAAAAGAAACCGACTCTGAACGCAATAGCCGCTTTGCGGCTTGAAAGTAGGAATTCCATAGGTCCAAATTAGTTTGTTCTCGGTGGAAGAGTTTCATTGTAAAGAAATGATATGTTGATGCTCCCAAAGATATATTTCAAGCCAAAAAAAATTCACTTGTGGGACTATTGTCTTGTTCTATGGATATACAACTAACATCTTCGGGAATCAAGTCCAGAACTCTCACTGGTGCAAGGCATATTTCTACCAGTCATCTGCTTCCACCCAGAATGGACTGATTTGGGCCTCTAAAATTTCACGTGCAACCTGTGTCCCTGAAGTTTTTTCGACTGTGCAGAGGCAGTTTCTAGTTGTGTCCTAACTTTTAGTTAAGGGCTATTCCATTTGCCTTGCAACGTTTTTTGTCTTCTTCCTCACGGGAAACTTTTGAAAACTATCAATTTTACCATAGGACGATTCATCAAGGAGAAAAATGCAAGGATCCTGCATACTGTGGATCTCGTGCCTGTGTTTGTGGAAGATACGTTCAATGTTTTGTCTCGAAGAACTGGGTCCAATTTGTAAGGATAGATGTACAATACTCAGTGTTTTTCTTTTTTTTAAAATGGATTTGCTATTAAAAAAAAATTCCTTGGAGTCTTCGTTGTTGCTTCTTTTCTGGATTTAACGCATGTTCTCATTGGCATGGTTTGGTGGTCTTGTAGTTCTTTGATATTGTGTTTACTTAGGTTACTTGTTCTAAGATGGAACATCTAACAATTATATGACAATGTACTGTGTCAATCCACCAGGCTTTTATGCAAACAAAAAATGGATTGCACATAGTTTCAAACCAGCGTTCAATTCTATTCGTAATGTAGATAGAACATAGCAATATCAAAGTACAATGTTACAGCAAAATTGTATTTCTTGTTTCTAGACATGTAGTTATTAAGTTTTAATTCTAACAACTCATAATGCAAGAAGTTTAATACTTAAGTTAATATGTTACAGTCATGGAATAATGTATCAAGAACACACTTACAACCACACGTTCCAATAAAATCTAATCTTCAACAAAGCATTTGCTGGCAATTAGTAGAAAATGAAGTTTAATACTTAAGTTAATATGTTATAGTCATGGAAGAATGTATCAAGAACATACTTGCACCCACAGGTTGCCATAAAATCTAATCTTCAACAAAGCATTTGCTGATAGTTAGTAGAAAATGATGGTTTTGCAACAATGGGGCTTGTTTGAAACCAATTTGCAATTACGAAAACTACCCTCCGCCTTTCTATTTTCCCACTCTTTTATCCCCTATAGTTTCTATTCCTGGTTACTTAATCGTTTTTTTTTTCTGAAAATGCCTTGCTGCATGGCTTGGCGAATTCATGTGTTTCGACCGAGGGCTTCCCATTTCTCTAAATTGGCCCTCTATTGTTCTGTGTCCTACAAGTAGCACCCAGAGTTCCGCGATATACAAATTGATAGGCGGACTTGCATGCTAGATGGCTCAAGATTGCACTTCTATCTTTTCGTGACCTCCAAACAACATTTGGAGCTCCGTGATATACAAATTGACACATGGGCTCTAGGGCTGGCGGGCTCAAGATTTCCATCCTTTACGGATAGAAAAGTGCTAAAATGAGCCATACTACATTTGCGACACAAAAGATATATTAAAGGGCAAAGCATTTCCTCTATAGTTATGTGTCCTACAAACAAAACCCAAAGTTATGCACTATACAAATTGACAACTGAACTTGCGGGCTGGCTGGCTAAAAAAATGACTCAGAGTTCCTTGATATACAAATTGACAGACGAAGCATACAACCAAGAACCAAGTAAACTCGCGGATCATATTCCTAGTCACTGTTTTCTGTGCCCGCCACCTTCTCACTTCTTTCCAAGTATATATCTTGGCAGGAAAATGGGATATATGTTACAGATGTGAATATATTGGCCCTTCTTTTCCGTCTTTTATACTTAGCCAAATATTCATTTCTCTTTTCTCTGAACTTTATCTTTCTCGTCACTTATTTATTTTTTTGAAAATGTCTAACTGTGCGCGTGGGAAGACTTGTGGGTTCACGCTTGCACTTTTGCTCTTATATCGCGACACCGACCGAGCACTTCCCCATTCCATACCCAGCCACTTTTTCGAACATGGATTCCTGGTAGGCGGGCTCTAGATTGGACTTCTATTGTTCCATGACTCGCGAATAGTACCGTCACTTCGGCGATATACAAATTTACAACCAGACTCAAATCATAACCTCTTCTGTATTATGGTCTACCTATCATGCCCTCTTCCGTGGTATACATTTTGCACTAAAAACTTTCGAGGAATACAATTTAACCGTCGGTTCCTCACGTCTCTGGTTCCCATTTTGAAGCTCGTTTTTCCGCTTTCCATACTTCACCATTTCTTCGAATTTCTTTTGCGGATCATTGGTTTGGCATGTTCAAGAAATATTCAGTTCCTAATCGTTGTTTCATGTGCCCATGCCCTTTTTCAATTAGCAACTACCAATTATATATAAGATCTTATTTCTAGGCATGCAATTAGCAAGCGTTAATTTCAAACATCATGGAATGCCATTTGCGCATCGTTGGGTTGGTCCGTTCATGCAAACTTTAGTCCTCACTTTTGAGAATGAGTCTGCTCGATCGTTTCCCTATTCCATACTTACCCACTTTCCCTGAATTCCGCAAATATAAAAACCGACCGCTGAACT
>JASDQU010683148.1:45601-68478 GCA_032191745.1 Picea mariana
CAATTGTATCTTCTTCCATTTGTGTTATGCCTGGCACAAAGAAAAGTGCTCTAGTCACTGCCTCTTTAACCCTAATCTGCTCCATGAGCAACTGGTCTCTCTCTTTCTGGATTTTCTCTCTGTCCTCCTCGAGCTTCTCTCTGATGTCATCTTTCTCTTGTTGCGCAACCCAAAGTTTCTATAAGGCCTCCTCCTTTTCTTGCTTCAAGGCCTCTGTGGCCTACTCCTTCTCTTCTTGGACTCAATGAAGGAAAGCCTCTGTTGCATATTCTATCATTTCCAACTGGGTGGGTTCATCCCCCAGTTCTGCACTCTCTGTTGAAGATGGTGCAGTAGACACTGCACGGCTCGATTGGATAGTTTGTTGGATGTATTTCAGTTCTTTCTCGATTCTGTCATAGCGTGTCTCTTGCTTTGCTTCATGTATCTATAGGATATCCTCTGAGGCATCTTCTACAACTATGATGATAAGTTGGATATTGTCCACTGTGAGCACATTCTGTGACTGAGGCTTATTATCTTGGGATTTCTTCCGTGCTGAGGGTTTCTACTGAGAAACCTTCCTTTTATTTGATGTCTCAACCTCTGTAGCTTTGCCTTTGTCCTATTTTTCTTCTTCCCCTTCCTCCTCTTGGTTTACTTCATCACCTCCTCCTCTTGCAAGTGAGTCAGGTACAGTTTCCTCAGACGCGTTGTGCTTCTCCTCACTATCGGTGTCCTGCAGTTCCTCCTTTTTCTTCTTTTTATTTGCGCTTCTCTATCCATCATACTCAGTCCGAGTGAACAAAGGAATTCTGATGATGTCAGGGTTGGAGAGTTCTACGTCTTAGATCGATATAAAGAATTTGGCTAGCCATTCCTTGGTTATCTCCTCCATATTTTCGTCAGTCAATTTATAATAAGACTGCAGCTCCTCCTTGCTTTTGTCCCCATGCACGGTGATGTAGATGAAGTATTGGTCTACGTGGAACTTCTCTAGTGGCCTATATGTGTACAAGGTCTTCGGGGTCATCCGCATAAATGATTCAATGGTGCACTTGAGCTGTAGGTAGTAAGTGTGGAACACCGCATTTGATTGCCACTGCTTCTCCATATCTCTCATATACCACAAGGTGGTGAACCTCGCGACCAATGGTTCCGATGGTTCAACTTCTGGGAATGTCACTCCCTCCGACATCTCCCAAGCAACAAATGCAATTAGAATAAAAAACCAACTGAAGTGAAATTCATAGCCTTGGTCCTATGCTTCATGGCATTCCTTCTCCAACTCATTGACGAGGTAGCTCGCCCAGTTCATTTGCATCCCTTCGACACACTTCCCTGTGAGGTTGACTATGAATCCTGTGACTTGCGTAGGGAGGTTCTTTCTGGTGAGCTTGCTTGTTATTAGCTGACAAGCTAGGCGCACTGTGCCATCCTGGATGGAGGCTACCTTGTAGCCTCGCTTCCTCTTCTCCACATCACCATAGGCCTCCTTGATCTGCTGTGCCAGGGAGCGGTCTGACATCTTTCCTGGGTAGAATTTTTGAGGGTCTGGTCCCTACATGCTTAGTCTAGTAATGAGGTGAATCATCATCATATCCACAGTGATGCGCCTATCCAACCACATATACCTGCCATGGTAGCACGATAGGAGGATTTTAACACACGCGTTAACCTCCTAATGTCTATCGAAGTGGGGGATCTTCATCACGTTCAAGATCATTGATCTCACGATATCCTTGATCCATGGATGAGGGACTATCTTGGGCTTCTTCCCAGTCGTATTCGTCAGGTACCTATGTGGTGCGAGCATCACATAATTCTTCATATCACCAAGGTTGAAGTCACTGATCTTGAGAGATGGGATGAGTCCCAACTGAGGTTTGACTGCACGTATCCCCTTCGGGAGGTACATAGTGATGAGCGTGTACTCAAAATCCCACGGGACGTTGTCATGACTAACCGCGCCATCTAAAGGAGGGATGTAGTTGGGCAAGACCGACAGGATATGCTTCACGTTCTCTAGATCGTCGCGGTGCTTGCTTATTTTCTTAGTCGTTGTTCGGGATGGCACAGATCAATGTCCAGTCGAGGGGGATGCTTGCAATCCGCCCGTCAACGATGGATGTATTCCTGCAGACATGAATTTCTCAGTCATAAGATCTATTAAGATCTCCTCCAAAGAGTTCTCTACTACGCTACATTTTCCCAACATGCACACTCGTAATCAAATAAATTGGGTCGGTGAACAGATACTCAAGGTAATTGAATCAATGGAGAGGTCTAGACAACACAACGTAATATGCAATCATGTTTATGTTAGCTTGAATATCTCGGTTTGCAAAAGTGGTCCCGGTGCAGCATTCGACGGATTAGATAAGCAACGTCATAACAGATTCCTCCAACAGGTCGAAATGCCTTAATCAATGCGAAAACATCAGTTATGGCGTGGTCTCAACGGTCCAATCGCGATTTTTCCAGCAATAATTGTGTTTCTAGCCATTCTGGAGCGTCATTCTAATGGTCGGGACACCTCCAATGGTCATATAGCTTTGTCGTGGTGAAGTGTCATCCTGCGTTATTCTGTTATCCCGACGAGGTTCAAATTCTGCAAGCCTTCCTTCTACGAAGTCTTTTCTGGAACTTCCTGCAGTTTCTCTAATTTTGATTTCTTCTTACTAAGCTTTCTGGCCTTCTGTTCTGTGATCTGAGTCTCTGGATTCCTATTTCCATTCATATTCTTATCTTCTCCTAGTAAAGTGACTTTGCGCTGCTGAGGGTCTTTCAAAGGATTCAAGTGTAATACCTCTTCTCTTATTACTTTCGGGGTAGATGCACTTCTTTCCTGCATGGACAGGTTTTTCAAGCCTCCTTGCGTTCTTTCAACTTTGACAGCTAACTCTATTGCCTTATGTTGCTTCGACTTGTCCTCTTGTTCTTATATTAGTCGCGCTACTTTTCTAGCCATGAAGTCCCTTAATTATTTATTTTTCTTTTCTGTAGCTTCCTCCTCTGCTTTCCTTCGGATTTGGTCTTTCTCAATCCAGGCCTTTCCTAGCAAAAGTGCAAAAGGGCGTTGTTCTCAATAAACTTAATGACTTCAAATTATTCTTCGGTCAATGCTCCATGAGCCATCATAGGTACATTAGTAACTCTTCCACATAGGGTTATCATCTTTCCTTTAAACAAGCCTATCCTTCCTAATGAGGGTACTATAGCAGGCTTTCCCAAAATTTCCCAAGTGCTTTTTAAAATAATATTCACATGTGTTTCCTCATCCAAAACATAGTCTATGGCGAAGTCTCCTATTCTAGTTTCTATGCATTGTTTCTCTTTTAATATCTCTGGTAAACTAATGTCTTTGTGGTCATTCAGTGTTTCTTTCAGCTATAATAACATAGTCTCTGAGTCTTTCCAGTTTCGTAACATATCCTTAGTGCCTTTGCCTTCTTCATAGTTTTATTGTCTCATATTTATCTTTTCAACTTTGACAATCATTCTAGGGCAATCCAAAACCTCATGACCAACAGATATACAACGAAGACAAATAGGACTTAAACCAGGGAATTCCTTAGCAAGATGTCTCGGTCTTTTGCAATTATAACACAATGTCAATCTTCTCTTCCTTTTAAACGATCCCTAACCTTTCCCGTACTGTGCACTGGGATCACAGTGATGGACCTGCAATCTGCAAAAATTCTTTCTAGGGTCCTGCATCCACTTGTTAGTCCAAAAATTCTTTCTATGCATAGGAATAACATATCTTTCACTATCTTTATCAAATTTATTCAGATCAAATCTTTCTTCTAGCCATGCCCTAGTTCTCAAACTAGGACCAAATCTATCAAACATACCTATATTCATACTTCCGAAGCAAAAAATTCAACTTATATTAACTTTATCAGAGCACAAAGCTTTAATATATTACCTCTTTTCTTCATATCTGGTTCCTTTCTTAGCACTACAGCAACAGATCTACGTACATAACTTTCTTCTTTTCTTCAGTTCCCAACAAATACAGTTTCAAGTCCCAGCAACAAAACCATTTGTTGGCACAAGGGTAGACCCAGGGTTCAACACTTCAACAACGCACCAAAAAAACCCTAATTATCGGCCCTTTCAACAACACCTGCGAAGCATATGAAGTCTCACCCAAGGTAGAGGCAGGGGGGGTTGTAGGACTCAGGTGTCTACAACCTAGCTGGGACACAGATCTGTGATTACAACACTTAAGAGCACTTAGGCAACTGTATGCATTAAGTTCACATCACATATTAAACCCTAAATACAGAGCAGTGCAGTAAAGAGCAGATCAAGCACTTCCAATATCTTAGCACATAACATTAACTCAGATCTAACATTCATTCACATCATAAAGCACTAAGCATTCATAGGTCTAACTACCATACATCAAGAACAATGCACTAAGCAAAAAGATACATAAACATCATGAACAATATTACACAAAGCACTATAACACAAGATATACGTGGTTCACCCCACTGTGGGGCTACGTCCACTAACTCTTCTTCTTCTTTATTAGTCTCCTTCAATATTCTTATAGGCACCAAGCCACAAATCTCACTCTGCACTGGACAGGTGATTTTCACACAGTGCGCTAGATCCACCTTCCTCGAAATCAGGTCCCAACACAAAGCACTTACAAAATTCTTGCACTTAGCTCTGCAAGCCTTAACTCATCCGTGCACAAAGCCAACTAGCCATGCACTAAGCCGATCAATGACTAGTAACTGTAACTTACTTCTTACATCACCTAGATACTCATTTATACATTACAAAAGGGGCCTAAACATGGGTAAACCCATGGGCCGACATACCATACCTATTACATAAACCCTAAAATCCCCATAAAATCCCACAAAATGGGCGAAATCCCGCGATCTCTGTTTCGCTTGGGCACTCCGTCTTCGATCAGCGTGTCGAAGTCCCAAAAATGGTCAAACATGACCAACGTTTCCTCAAAACTTGGTCGAAGGCCAACAACAATTCATAGCCTACAAAGTCATGCTCAACTGTACCAAGGAAGAGTGCCCATTTGGGGTTGTCATTCTAGTTGAACGATGCATCCCAGGGATTCAACTGGCATGGGATCGATATGTGTTGAATGAATTTATTGATGAATTACTAGATGCCCATAATTTTGGAAAAAGAATTTCATTACAGTTGGATTTTACTGTTGCTAGATATGGTGCTTTGGTAGCCTCCTCGGGGTTTTGAATGATTTACTGGAAGTTTAAATGCCTTTGAATGTCCCTGTTTTCTACATTTGCATGAAAGCAAGGATTCTCGCACCCAAGATTCTAAAACTAAGTTGTTTTCAGGAGTGGTACCAACAACTCCTTTAGAAAACCACTTTGCAAGAATGCATTCCACGCACCTTCATGAACATGTATGATGGATACCTTTTATTTGAATGTATTTTTCATAACGTAATCATCTATTCCAATGATGACTAGGGTGTTGCAATGACACTCCTTCCTTTCTGTATTACCGAGGAAGGAATCCAACAAGGCATGGTTGAATGGCCCATACGCCTTCAACCACTTCCAACTAAGGACCATACTACTCTTGAGACGTGCACCAAGCACAATCAAGACTACAAGAAGGAAGAAGTTGCATGACAATAGACACAATGCCAAGCGACAACAGATCAAACCCCGCATCTGCAATACCTATCCCTCTAGTCCACCAGGACTTTTCCAGATGACGTCGGGCATCAAAACATTAATAGATGCTTTAAAATGCTAATTGTTGTTACAACAACAAGTGCATTCTAAGGATATGCACAGCGTTGACCTTATTTTTTGTCAACTAGGGGGTTTAACACTAGTATTGTATAATACTCTACGGTTGTCGGCTTATAGAATGAATTCCATTGCCTCCGCTTGACTCCTTTGAGTGGATTCCCCCACATTACTCTCCATCGATTCCAACCGTGGTATTATACCATTGGCACCCATCCCAACTCCCCTCATACAAGATTGTGTTGCCACCCTACTCTCTGAATTAGGAAAGCATAACGACTGAATAGGACAAGCCCATGCATAATTAAAGCTCCAAATCCAAGTCGATATTGCCAGGCACAATCAAACGCAAAAGCACTACCAAAAAGAGATTCAAGATCATCAAGCACTACAAAGTCAATATGAAAATGAAACGACAACACACACAACCACTCATGCCCAATATGATGAGCTCAGTATATCATTTATTAACCTTGTTGCGGTAGTTGATAGCTTATATTCCCATATTCCTACAACTTCTGATCAGGACTACGACATCCCTCCAGGAT
This sequence comes from Picea mariana, assembly GCA_032191745.1. Taxonomy (NCBI): domain Eukaryota; kingdom Viridiplantae; phylum Streptophyta; class Pinopsida; order Pinales; family Pinaceae; genus Picea; species Picea mariana. The sequence goes on from JASDQU010683148.1 coordinate 51,897, forward strand.
TTAATCTCTCAATAGAAAAATCTCACTTGCAACACCTCGAATTGCATCTCACCACCCTTCGTCAACCAACACATCACACCAATCCACCTGCCTCACAACTACAAACACTAATTAAGTCATCGAAAATAGTGCTCCACATTGGTCAATGTTGGGTGGAAGCATTCTCCAAACTGGCTTACTACGGCTCGACCATGTGGACCCATATCCAAACCCTACCAGGAGTTTCTACAATCACAGAGCGGGTTCGCGTGACCAAAATAGAGGTTGCACAAAAAAATGGGACCTAGCTTCACTTCCTCCCAGGGAGCGTGCCACTAAAATGATAACTATTGCAATAAGAAAAAAAGAGATCATTGCAGTGTGGGATGAGAAAAAAAATATGTTCGATATGATCTCAGTTGCGAATGAGAAGGCCTTGACCCTGTTCATTGAGCTCTCTAGTGTGCTAGTTTCCATCGACCCTCTCATCGAGAAACTCAACGACACATGTTTGAAAAACCCTTAGGTCACTGCGGTGGAAGTAGACACAACTATCCAACTAATGTAGAAGTTCCAAGAAAAATTTAATGAGCCTGAGCATCAATTTCATGAATTCGTGCAAGAAATCCAAGCCTCTGTGTCATCCATTATGAACGTAACTCCATAAAGAAATTGGCTTGAGGATGAGCCGAGTAATAGTGGTGGAGGTTTGTTGGCACCCACAATTTTGGGTTTATTTCATGTGCGTGCACACAAATTAAGTTGTGCGTGCTCATTCCAAAGTTTTTCACACACCTAAGGTAATGCACGAGGAATGACAAAGGGTGTGCGTCAGACCAAGTTTTGACAGTGCACAACATGCCTAAAAGATTATAGAATGTGCACTGGTCCTAGTTTTGATGCACAATGAAAATCAAGAAGATGCATGTCAGAATCAAGAAAAGAATCATCAGGAAATATTCTTTAATGATTACTGCCAGCGGCACAAGGGATCGTGGAGCCGAAAAAAGATGAGATGGTCGGGTAGTTAATATTTCCCCAATTCATGAAGGCTATGTGGAATACAGGCAGGTTCTAAAAGTGTGTGAATTTGTTCTATCGGTAGAATGAGTGGAGCAGAGGAGAAAGAAATAGCTCTCCTGAGCAGAGAAAGCTATAAAAAGAAGAAATAATATCAGAAACGGGGTTGTATAGCTATATGTATTAGAGAAGATTCATTGATTCTTGATTATCGAGCTCGCTCTGAGCCTGTTGTAATATTGTAATGTGTGTGAATATAGCCAGAGTCTATCTTATGTCTGAAGTCTGAGAGAAAGAACATTGCACAATGTGTTGTATTTCTGTGGAACTTCTATGGTTGTCATATATAGTTTACTAAATGTATATCTTTGTGTAATGGGACAAATCTGATAATAAATACATGACAATTCTAATCCATTTTGTGTATACTTTGTAACGGTTGAATATGTATGTGTATTGTTTTACTTTTTAGTCCTAATAATTTGTCAAATATGAGTCACATGAATGATAGCCTCAATGTATCTTTGTGTGCTTAGCCTTCATCCCTATCACAAGACCTTGTGATATCTATGATCCTCTCTTCATTTGATTGATATGTCGATGCTTTGGAGTTTTTGTTGGTCAACTTTTGATGAACTCTAGGTATAAACTCCTCAACGTTAAGGAGGATGCGTGCAAGCGTGGAATATGTTAGGATATTTAGACACTTCGAATTTAGTTAAGATTTACTTGGTCTAATGTTTCGTTAGGAAAAAGTGTGTTTCTTTAGTATTCATTAGTATGCATTTGTAGTTAGGAAATCTGACAGTCACGATATGTTCTCGACATAGAGTGATCCGACGATTCATATTCTCCTAAATCTTAATGACCATTGATCTATGGCTTAACACCTGATTGGTCCATGATCTCTATTTAAAGATAATGGAGGGTCATTTTACAATGATCTATTGTGAGAAACTCTCTCGTAAAAATCTCTCTATAATCTTTTTCTTTTGCATTAATAAATTTCTCCAAGTGGCCACATTGGTTGGGGTCGTGGATGTTTCCTCGTAGGGTTTTACCACATCAAAACATTGGTGTGTTGATCTTTGATCTGGTTGTGCGAGTGGTTATTGAAGGTGTTCATCCTCTATTGGAATACATTTGTTATCGAACATGGTATTAGATCCTGTTTGAAAACCCACTCGTGTTGTAGATCAAGATCGTGAAGTTGAGTTGCCTCATCATTGTTTTTTTCCATTTCTATACATTTATGGGCTGAAAGGACTATTCCATTGCGTCTGGAGCACTCGTTTGAGTCAAGAACACTTATCATTTCACTCGAAAAGGTTATTGTTTTCCCAAGATACGACCATTTCAACTAGATCAGTAGGTATAAATCCTGAGCATGCCCTTTTTTAAAATTTTGCATAGTATTATTTCAGTTTTATATTGTTTGTTTCTGGGTTGCTACTCTTTCAGATCTGTGTATTCTCTTTTCCCCGCACCTTGTATGATCTCGGAAAATCAGAAACATAAAAGAAAATGTTCATTTTCCGCGTAAGCTAACCAAGATCTAATCCTTGTTGTTATCGAGAAGCGAAAATTTTCTCTTGTGTGAAAAGTGTTTTTTATGAGTACACTCTCCAACAACAAAAAAAAACAAGAACAACACAAATCCTCCTACTAAACAATACAATATGTTTTGCTATCCCACTTGGTTAAAAATTGCCTTCTTAAGTAAGAGGTCTTGAGTTCAAGTCTCTCTTTTTGTTACTTAAAAAAAAAAAGTTCATGCTCCATTGTAAAGTGTATTTCACTTCAAGTATAAAAGTGAATCACTATAAGTAGTTTTAATATTTTATTTTAGAGTTATTTATTTTGCATGTAGATTTCTTTTATAAAGTAACTTCTTTGTAAAAGTGATCCCCACTTCTTTTTATAAAAGTAGGTCACTTCATAAAGCAACTTACACCACCACGTGGTCCTTTGGTTACCGTTTACGCCTTTTTAAAAAGGACATAAATTTCAGATCTAAAGTCTGTTTTCAAATTTTTTTTTTTAAAACCGCCTATTTTTTCGAGATATTTCTATCCAAATCATCAACTTTAGTTTTTAAATCCACAATATCTACATATTTAATATGACTTCTTCCAGTAATCTTTTGCGTACCAGCACCAACTACTTCCAATGGAAATCCCATATGGAAGATTTATTAAGAACTAAAGGCTTGTACCAGATTACTTTGGGAAAGGAAAATGAACCCACTAATGCTAGTAAGAAATTCAAATGGGATAATAGGAGTGAAAAAGAACATGGACTGATCGGAATTTCCATCTCTCCTAATTTAAGATTCCACCTTAAAGAAGATAATGACCCTGGTGAAGCTTGGGAAAAGATTGAATCTATGTTTGGTAAACACAGTATTATTCGAGCACATCAATTAGAAAATCAAATACTGAATTTAAGCCCAAATTATTTTTCTTGCATTGAAGACTATCTATCTAAGTTTAAAACACTCATAATCGTATGTGAAGAATGTGAGATAAAGCTGGAGGAAGAGTGATGCATCTATATTATCATTTCTAAGCTAGGTAGTTCATATTCTGTGTTTGTATCTACCTTTTATGCCATGAGAGAGGCTCTAAGGAAAGCCTATCAAAAACACACTCTTGAGTCCTTTTGTAATGTGTTGATTAGAGAGAAATATAAGCTTGTACAACTTGGAGTGATCTGCATTGCAGGTACCTCCAACAAAGCCTTAGTCACCTAGCAGAAAGATAAACCCAAGAATCCAAAGAAGCAACATCCTCACCACAACAACAAGCAACATAAGGGTCCCAAACCCACTAAGATAGCTTATGCTCCTAATGATGATAAATGAGAAAAATCTAAAAATAAGAAGATTGTCAGACATAGCAAATTTTTTGATAAAGATGGTCATGATGAGTCCAAATGTTTCAAGAAGATGGAAGCTTTAGAAGCAATGATGAAGAATCACAACATCAATATTGATTCTACTTCTTCTTCTTCTTCTCATGGAGATGCACTTTCTAGTTCTGGTTTCTCCTTCAATGCAACTTCTACTTCTTCTTCTGATGAGTGGCTTATTGATTATGGAGCATCTTATCATATGGATAAGGATAAAAAACATATTTTTTGGTCTAAATGAATGTAACACCAAGAAAATATTTGTTGGTGATGATAGATCTCTTAGTGTTGTAGGATATGGAATAATTCAAGTAGATAATGGTCATTTCAATGATGTATTATGTGTTCCAAGTCTTTCTTGTAACCTTCTATCAGTCTATCAAATCACTCATTCAGGTGAAGGTAAAACCATAGAGTTTTCACCTCACCAAGTTGTAATAAAGGATCTAAAATATCCTAAGCATGCTCTTGCAACTGGAATTGTTAATGATATTACCAGGTTGTACACGTTTGACAACTTTGGGTCATCATCTTTTCCATCATTTTTTGTTGCTCATAGTGATGACTTGAGAAAACTTTGGCATAAGAGGTTTGGTCATCTAAACTATCTCTCATTGCAACAATTATGTAATCAATAGATGGTGACTGGTCTTCCTCTTGTTTCATGCAAAGATGGTTTTTGTGTCGGTTGTGTTCTCGAAAAACATCATCAGGACAGTTTTGACAAACGTGCCTCTTGGCACGCCTCAGGCCCTTTTTATCTTGTTCACAGTGACTTGAGTGGGCCACTTTCTTCTCCTTTTTTTGGGTGCAATTATTTCTTAACTTTCATTGATGACTTTTTCAAACGTACTTGGGTTTACTTCTTAAAACTTAAGAGCGAAGTCTCTTACAATTTTTTGTCCTAAAAGGCCCTTGTAGAAAAAAAAATTTGGACATCAAATCCAAAGCTTAAGAACATATAATGGAGGATAATATGTGAACAATAATTTTACAAGTTACTGCACTACACAGGGCATCCAAATGCAACACACTGTTCCATATACACCACAAAAAAATGGTGTTGTTGAGAGAAAGAACTACACATTAAAAGAAATGGCTAATTGTATGATCCAATCTAAGGGACTAAGTCTAAAGTATTGGATGGAATCCATCAACTATGCAAATTAGATAGTAAATCAAACTCCCATAAAGTCTCTTAAAAATATAACATCGAAAGAAGCTTGGACTAAAACTAAACCAGATGTAAGTTACTTCTGTGTATTTGGCAGTATAGCATGGGTTCACATTCTTGATGAGAAAAGGAAAGAATTGCAGCCTAAAAGTGAGAAGTGTATATTTGTTGGTTATTCTGAAGATGTCAAAGGTTATAAACTTCTTAAAATACATTGTAAAGAAATTATTATTAGAAGAGATGTTAAATTTGATGAAAATATCTTGGTCCACAAGCCTAATTTGACGATTGTGCCTTCTTAGGCATGCGAGCAATCTTTGACGTTTGTGCCTTCTTCTATTCCTATTCTGATTTATTCTTCAGATGATGATAGTCAGCATGAAAATCCACCTCTGCCTACTCACCTTCCTCCAGATGAGTCCTTTGAACTTGAACCAACACCAACTCCACCGCTTCCTACATGGGTCTGTCCAACACGAGAGACAACTAGTGATCTTGTCGGTGATCCTTCAGATCAACCTCAGAAATGTTCATAGTTCCAACGAGCCTCTTCTCTTTTGGATCAAGTTTTAGGGACTCATGATCTCGAGACATTTGCAAAATTTTCAGGTCATCCAGATTGGGATACAATAATGAATGAAGAGTATCGTTCTTTAATGGAAAACAATACTTGGGATCTTGTACCTCTTCCAAAAGGAAGAAAAATTGTTAGATGTAAATGGGTCTACAAAACTAAGTATGCATTAGATGGAAGTGTTGAAAGACACAAGGCTCGGTTAGTTGCCAAAGGATTTCCCCAAGTTGAAGGAATTGACTATAATGAAACCTTTTCCCCTGTAGCCAAAATGAATTCCATCCACCTTGTTCTTTTCCTCGCTACCTCACATAAATGGGAGGTGCATCAGATGGATGTTAAATCGTCCTTCTTGCATGGATATTTTAAAGAATAAATACACATAGAAAAACCTCCTGACTATGTCCAAAATGACTCTAGCCTTGTTTTTCGCCTCAAGAAATCTCTTTATGGTCTTAAGCAAGCTCCCCAAGCTTGGTATGCCAAAATGGACAACTTTCTTATTGACACTGGATTCTCTAGATGTCATTATGATCCTAATGTCTATACCAAGAAAGTAGGAAGCCATCTCATAATCCTTGTCCTTTATGTTGATGACCTTATCCTTATTGTTAGTGACTCAAAACTTTTAAACCATGTGAAAACCAACCTTAAGAAGAAATTTGAAATGATAGACTTAGGATTTTTGCAATATTTCATTGGCCTCCAAGTTTTGAAAACCAATGAAGGAATATTTCTTTCCTAGTCTTAGTATGATTGTGACCTTCTTCGTCACTTTCACATGGAAGATTGTAAACCAGTCCCTACTCCCTTCCAAACTGGAGTCAAGCTTGTTGTCACCTGTACTTCTCCCGAAGTTGATGCCACCTTGTGTCGTCAGTTAGTTGGTAGACTCTTATACTTGACTCATACCCGTCCCGATCTTTCCTTTGCTATTGTATTTTTTCCCGATATATGCAAACACCCCATGAAATCCATTGGAAAAAAACTAAAAGGATCATTCGCTATGTCCATGGTACAGTTCAGTTTGGGATACATTACAGTTCAGGGGGGACTCTTTTATTGGTTGGTTTCACCGATTTAGATTAGGTTGGTGACCCTGATGATCAGAAGTCTACTACAGGTTATGTTTTTAGCCTTGATTCAGAACCTGTCACTTGGGCCTGTAAGAAAGAATAGGATATTGTACTTTCTTCAGCAGAAGCAGAGTACCGAGCAGTGGTAAATGCAATTCAGGAAGACTTGTGGCTTCGACAGGTCCTTTTAGAGTTTGGAATCTATCAACAACATCCGTCCAGCCTTTGGTGCAACAATCAGAGTGCCATCAAGCTCTCCAAAGACCCAGTTCAACATCAGTGCAACAAACACATCGAGATACACATGCACCTCATCAGAAAACTCATTCATGATCAAGTTATGGAAGTTATCTTTTTCCCTACAGAGGATCAAGTTGCAGACATTTTCACAAAGTCTCTTACAGAAGCAAAGTTTTGCAAAATTCGATCTATGTTAGGAGTTCAGGAAGTTGTCATTAAGGGTGGATAGGCTCTAATTCCTCCTTCCTTCTCCTATTGTGTCACTATTGTAAATCCTTCAATCTTATCCCAAGTTATTCTTAAGGGGGGATGTTAGGATATTTAGACACTTAGGAGTTAGTTAAGATCTACTTTGTCTAATGTGTTGTTAGGTAAAAGTGTGTTTCTTAGTGTGTTTCTTTAGTATGCATTATTATGCATTTGTAGCTAGGAAATTTGATGGTCACAATATGTTCCTGACATAGAGTGATCTGATGGTTCATATTCTCCTCGATCTTAAAGGCCATTGATTCGTGGATTAACACCCGTGATCTCTATTTAAACAAAATGGAGGGTCATTTGCCTATGATAGATTGTGAGAAACTCTCTTGTAAAAATCTCTTTGTAATCTTTTTATTTTCCATTAATAAACTGCTCCAAGTGGCTGCATTGGCTGGGGCCGTGGATGTTTCCATGTAGGGGTTTTACCACATCAAACCATCGATGTGTTGATATTTGATCTGGTTGTGTGAGTGGTTACTAAAGGTTTTCTTCCTCTGTTGGAATACATGTGTTGTCGAACAAAACAAAACAACAACACAAAGTCAATGATATTCATGGAATATGGCATGGAGGAACCATTACACAACATGATATTATCAAAGACCAATAAATACAACAAATTGGGGAAGCAACAACAATGTAGGGTGTCAAAGGAAAGGAAGCTATCCAAAAAGAGTTGAATATGGATGTATGGATAATAATTAGTGGTAGAAAGAGAGTAGGAATATAACAAAATCATATTACTTGGTTTTTATCACATGTAAAACCCTTAACTACAAATATTTGAGGACAATTATTTTCTAAGTGGATACTAATTTATGACCACGATAAGGACATATTTTGGGTTAAATATATATTAATTTGGTTTAATGTATACTTCAATAGGGACCCACAGGTGCAATGATAGAGAATATGTATAGAGTTCAATATATTGATTATTATAGACATGAACATATGATTTGAATATATGGACGTACTTGGGTTATTTATTGGAGGTTCTCCTATTGTATAAATGGTTATTATATAATTCATCTCTATTATCACTTTGGGAGCTATGTTCCATTCTCATCTTGGTGTACATTGTGTGTATTATGTTTTAACATGTTATTTCGAATATTTGGTTCATAAAATATGTATATTTTCTCATCATTTTAAACACAAACTTTGTTTAGTTGACACCAAACTTGCTATGTGACATTTATCCCTAGTCCTCTAATGCTCTTGAGCTACTTGGATCTATTGTCTCCTTCAACCATCAACTAGTTGGAGGCTTCCTCAATTGGTTCTCCTCTTCATTGGCTTACTACTTCCTTATTGGATATGTCTATTTCTCTTAGGGTGTCCTTGGCTCTATTAGTTCCTACATATTGGTTAGTCAACATTGCCACCTAAAGGGAGGTTCTAGGAAAGTATGTGAGTGAGGCTTTTACCTTCTTACTAAGTGAACTTTGGTCATCATACTTGTATTTAGGGTGCTCATAGATTCCCTGAAGTTTAATACCACCATGGAACAACATTGGTTTCTTGTAGGCATCATGGAGTGGTAGCATCCCATTGCTCCATGGAGATGATCTTGCTTTAGGTAGTCCTCTTCTTTATTGGTCACCTTTTCCACCATTTTATTTTTTGTTCATTACCTCAAGTTATATTTTTGAATCCCCACCCCCATCTTGGTAGTTAATATTTGATCCTACTATTCATTTATCCTAATATCAGGTTGTGAAATGTTAACATATGATATATAAAATTCCACCAATTCAAAATAATTCTTTCCGCATTTCAAGTTAAAATAGTCGATATCCCTTAATGTTATTTTGAGTCTCCAAATAAGATCAAATTCATAGAACAATTATATGATGGTGATGAACATAAACAATAATTTAGAATTATGTCCTATAAATTTTAAAATGTTATTTGAGTAGACCTTTGTCTCAGGGTGGAAATAAGTACATTATTAAAAAATAAACCAGTAATTTTATGGATTAATAATATAAAATAAAATACATATGTAGTTCATGTTATGGCTAGTTTCTAAGGGAATCCTAACTATAGTTATCAAAAAATAGATAGTGGAATTGTTTAAAGACATGTCTTTCTTTCTCTTGGTATTTACTTTAGAGTTAGAAAGGAAAATATACATATTCTCAACTAGACCATTACTACTTATATTTTTTTCTATCAATGCTATATGTTCGAAAACACAAGTATTCCAACAGAGGACGAACACCTTCAGTAACCACTCACACAACCATATCAAAGATCAACACACCGATTTTTTGACATGGTAAAACCCTACGAGGAAATATCCATGACCCCAACCAACGTGACCACTTGGAGCAATTTATTAATGCAAATGAAAAAGATTACAAAGATATTTTACAAGAAAGTTTCTCACAATAGATCATCATAAAATAACCCTCCATGCTCTTTAAATAGAGATAATGGACCCATCAGGTGCTAATCCATAGATCAATGGCCATTAAGATCAAGGAGAATATGAACCGTTGGATCACTCTATGTCAGGAACATATTGTGACTGTCAAATTTCCTAACTACAAATGCATACTAAAGAAACACACTAAGAAACACACTTTTACCTATTGACACATTAGAACAAGTAGATCTTAACTAACTCCTAAGTGTCTAAATATCCTAACATCCCCCCTTAAGAACAACTTGGGATAGGATTGAAGGATTTACAATAGTGACACAATAGGAGAATGAAGGAGGCATTAGAGCCTATTCCCCCTTAATGAAAACTTCCTGAACTCCTAACATGGATCGAAGTTTGGAAAACTTCGCTTATGTAAGAGACTTTGTGAAATTGTCTGCAACTTGATCTTTTGTAGGGAAAAAGAGAACTTCAATAACTGGATCATGAATGAGTTTTCTAATGAAGTGAATGCGTATCTTGAGGTGTTTGATGCACTGATGTTGAACTAGGTATTTGGCAAGCTTGATGGCACTCTGATTGTCACACCAAAGGTTGGTCGGTTGCTGCTCTTAGAATCCAAAAACTGAAAGAATATGTCGAAGCCATAAGGATTCCAGAATTGCATTTACCATAGCTCAGTACTCTGCTTCTGCTAAATAAAGTGCAATAGCCTGTTGTTTCTTACGGGCCCAAGTGACATGTCCTGAACCAAGGATGAAAACATAACCTGTAGTAGAATTCTAATCATTAGGGTCGCCAAACCAATCTAAATTAGTGAAAACAACCAATAAAGGAGTCCCCCCTGAACTATAATGTGTACCGAACTGACATGTACCAAGAACATAGCGAAGTATCCTTTTAGATGCTTTCCAATGGCTTTCATGGGGTTTTTTCATATACTGAGAAACAATACCAAAAATAAAGGAAAGATTAGGATGGGTATGATTCAAGTATAAGAGACTACCAACTAACTGACAGTACAAGGTGGCATCAACTTCGAGAGAAGTACAGGTGGTAGCAAGATTGACACCATACTGGAAGGGAGAAGGGGTTGGTTTACAATTGTCCATGTGAAAGCGATGAATAAGGTCACAAGCATACTTAGATTGGGAAAGACAAATTCCTTCATTTGTTTACAAAATTTGGAGGCCAAGGAAATAGTGAAAAAAACCTAAGTCTGTCATTTCAAATTTCTTCTTAAGGTCGGTTTTCACATGGTTTAAAAGTTCTGAGTCACTACAAGTAAGGATAAGGTCATCAACATAAAGGAAAAGGATTATGAGATGGATTCCTAATTTCTTGGTATATACATTAGGATCATAATGGCATCTAGAGAATCCAGTGGCAATAATAAAGTTTTCCATTTTGGCATACCAAGCTCAGGGATCTTGATTAAGACCATAAAGAGATTTCTTAAGGAGACAAATAAGGCTAGAGTCATTCTACACATAGCCAAGAGGTTGTTCTATGTATATTTCTTCTTGCAAATCTCCATGCAAGAAGACAGATTTAACATCCATCTGATGGACCTCCCATTTATGTGAGGCAACAAGGGCAAGAACAAGGTAGATGGAATTCATTTTGGCTACAGGGGCAAAGGTTTCATTATATTCAATTCCTTTAACTTGAGAAAATCCTTTGGCAACTAATCGAGCCTTGTGTCTTTCAACACTTCCATCTGATGCATACTTAGTTTTGTACACCCATTTACATTTGACAAGTTTTCTTCCTTTTGGAAAAGGTACAAGATCCCAAGTATCATTTTCCATTAAAGAACGATACTCTTCATTCATTGTTGTATCCCAATATGGATGAGTTGAAGCTTCTGCAAATGTCTCTGGATCATGAGTCTCTGAAACTTGAACCAAAAGAGAAGAGGCTCATTGGAACTGTGAACATGTCCGACATTGATTTGAAGGATCACTGACAAGATCACCAACTGTTTCTCATGTTGAACAGACCCATCTAGGAAGCGGTGGAGTTGGAGCTGGTGCTGGTTTAGGTTCAAAGGACTCATCTAGAGGAAGGTGAGTAGGAAGAGGTAGATTTTCATCCTCACTGTCATCATCTTAAGAAGAGACCATAACATAATAATTCACAAATGCTAAAGATGACTCGTAGATCAAAGAAGGAACAAACTTCAAATTAGGCTCGCAGGCCAAAGAAGCCACAAACGCCAAATTAGGCTCACAGGCCAATAAATTTTCATCAAATTTAACATATCTTCTAATAATAATTTCATTAAAATGTGGTTGAAGAAGTCTGTAACCTTTGACATCTTCATAATAACCAACAAATATACACTTCTCACTTTTAGGCTACAATGCTTTTCTTTTCTCATCAGGAATGTGAGCCCATGCTATATTGCCAAATACACGGAAGTGACTTACATCTAGTTTAATTTTAGTCCAATATTATTACGGTGTTATATTTTTAAGAGCCTTTGTGGGAGTGAGATTTAATATGTAATTTTCACAATTGATGGCTTCCTCCCAATACTTTAGACTTAATCCCTTAGATTGGATCATTCAATTATTCATTTCTTTTAATGTGCGGTTCTTTCTCTCAGCAACACCATTTTATTGTGGTGTATATGGAACAGTCTGTTGCATTTGGATGCCCTGTGTAGTGAAGTAAATTGTAAAATTATTGTTCACATATTCTCCTCCATTATCTGTTCTTAAACTTTGAATTTGATGTCCAAATTGTTTTTCTACAAGGGCCTTGTAGGCCAAAAACTTGTCAAAAAATTTCACTCTTTAGTTTTAAGAAGTAAAACCATGTTTGGAAAAGTCATCAATGAAAGTTAAGAAATACTTGCACCCAGAAAAAGGAGGAGAAGAAATTGGACCACACAAATCACTGTGAACGAGTTGCAAAGGGTCGGAGGCACGTTTGTAAAAACTATCCCAATCATTTTTGTTGAGAACACAACCGGCACAAACATCATCTCCGCATGAAACAGGAGGAAGACCAGCCACCATATATTGATTACATAGTTGCTGCAATGAGCGATAGTTTAGATGACCAAACTGCTTATGCCAAAGTTTGCTCAAGTCATCACTATGAGCAACAAAAACTAATGAAAAAGATGATGACCCAAAGTTGTCAAACTTGTACAACCTGGTAATATCATCAACAATTCCAGTTGCAAGAACATGCTTAGGATATTTTATATCCTTGATTACAACTTAGTGAGGTGAAAACTCTACGATTTTACCTTCACCTGAATGAGTGATTTTATATATTGATAGAAGGTTACAAGAAATACTTGGAACACATAATACATCATTGAAATGACCATTTTCTACTTGAACTATTCCAGATCCTTCAACACTAAGAGATCTATCATCACCAACAAATATTTTATTGGTGTTACATTCATTTAGAGAAGAAAATATGTCTCTATCCTTAGCCATATAATAAGATGCTCTAGAATCAATAATCCACTCATCAGAAGAATAAGTAGAAGTTTTATTGAAGGAGAAATTAGAAGCAGAAAGTGCATGTCCATGAGAAGAAGAAGAAGAAGTAGAATCAATACTGATTTTGTGCTTCTTCATCATTGCTTATAAAGCTGCCATATTCTTGAAACATTTGGACTCATCATGACTATCTTTATCACAAAAGTTGCAATTTTTGTCAGACTTCTTATTTTTATATTTTTCTCCTTTGGCACCATTAGGAGCGGAAGTTGTCTGAGTGGGTTTGGGACCCTTATGTTTCTTTTCTTTGTGGTGAGGATGTTTCTTCTTGGGATTCTTGGGTTTATCTTTCTGATGGATGACTAAGGCTTTGTTGGAGGTACCTGCAGTGTTGATCTCTCCAAGTTGTGCAAGCTTATCTTTCTCTCTAATCAAAGCATCACAAAAGTTCTCAAGAGTGGGTTTTTGATAAGCTATCCATAGAGCCTCTTGCATGGCATAAAAGGTAGATACAAACACAGAATATGCACTACCTATCTTAGAAAGAATAAGATAGTTGCAACGATCTTCTTCTATCTTTATCTTACATTCTTCACATAAAATTATGAGCTTTTTAAACTTAGATAGATATTCTTCAATGCAAGAAAAATCACTTGGACTTAAAGCCAGTAATTGATTTTTTAATTGTTGTTCTCGAATAAAACTGTGTTTACCAAACACAGATTCAATATTTTCCCAATATTCTTTGGGTGTATCAATTTGTTGAAGGTGGAACCTTAAGTCGGGAGAGATGGACATTTCGATTAGTCCACGTGCTTCATCATTCCTATTATCCCATTTGAATTTATTATCAACATCAATAGGTTATGTTTCCTTTCCCAAGGTAATCCAGCACACACCTTTACTTCTTAATAAATCCTCCATATGGGATTTCCATTAGATGTAGTTGGTGTTGGTAAGAAAAATATTACTTGAAGACGCCATATTAAATATGTAGATAATTTGGATTTAAAAACTGAAACTAATGATCTGGATGGAAATATCTCGAAAAATTAGGCGGTTTAAAAAAAAAGAGGCACTGAAAACAGACTTCTGATGTGAAAGTTATGCACTTTTAAAAAAAGGCATAAACGGTAACCAAATGACCACATGATGGTGTAAGTTTCTTTATGAAGTGACCCAATTTTATAAAAAAGAAGTGGGGTTCACTTTTACATTGAAGTTACTTTATAAAATAAAAGATGCATGCAAAATAAAAAACTCTAAAATATTAAAGCTACTTATAGTGATTCACTTTTATACTTGAAGTGAAATACACTTTACAATGGAGCATGAACTTTTTCAAAAGAAGGTAACAAAAGAGAGACTTGAACTCAAGACCTCTTACTTAATAAGGAAACTTTTAACCAAATGGGATAACAAAACATATTGTATTATTTAGCAAGAGGATTGGTGTTGTTGTTGTTTAGAAAGAGAATTGGGGGTGTTGTTGTTGTTCAAGATGGCCTTGGAGAGCGTGCTAAAAAAAAACTATTCACACAAGAAAAAAATTTCGCTTCTCGATGACAACAAGGGTTAGATCTCGGTTAGCTTACCCAGAAAATGCATCTTTTCCTATTTGTTTCTTATTTTCCAAGGTCACATAGGGCATGGGGCAAAGAGCATACATAGATCTAAAAGAGTAGCAACCCGGAAAAAAACAATATAAAACTGAAATAATACTTTGCAAAAATTTAAAAAGGGCATATTCAGGCTTTATACCTCTAGATTTAGCTGAAATGGCCATATCTTGGGAAAATGAAAACCTTTTTAAGTGAAATGAAAAGGGTTCCTGAATGAAATGAGTGCTCCAGATGTAATGGAATATTCCTCTCACTCCAGAAATGTATGTAAATGGAAGAACACGAAGATGAGGTAACGCGACTTCGCAATTTCGATCTACAATAGGAGTGGGTCTTCAAACATGCTCTGATACCATGTTCGAAAACATAAGTATTCCAACAAAGGACGAATACCTTCAGTAACCACTCACACAACCAGATCAAATATCAACACTGATGTTTTGACATGGTAAAACCCCTATAGGGAAACATCCACAACCCCAACCAACGTGACCACTTGGATCAGTTTATTAATGCAAAAGAAAAAGATTACAGATAGATTTTACAAGAGAGTTTCTCACAATCAATCATCGACAAATGACCCACCATGCTCTTTAAATAGATATCATGAACCAATCGGGTGTTAAGCCATAGATCAATGGCGATTAAGATCAAGGAGAATATGAACCATCATATCACTCTATGTCGGTAACATATTGTGACCGTCGAATTTCCTAACTACAAATGCATACTAAAGAAACACACTTTTACCTAATGACACATTAGACCAAGTATATATTAACTAAATCATAAGTGTCTAAATATCCTAATACTATACAATAACAAAAAAAAAACAAATATACTAGACTTGAAGTACTAAATGCTAATGTTTAGCTTCTAAACTAGAATCCACATTAATGTAAAATGGAGGAGTGTCTCTTTCCTGAGATGCATTGGCTATCTCTACTTCTACTTTGGTAGTCTACCCTACCTCCTCTTAGCCTTCACTCCTTGCTTCTAACCTACATATGGATTTTATCAAATTATCATGCTTATGGTCAAGTTGGTCCAGTTTGAGGTTGAGCTATCCAAGTTATTGAAAATTTCTTGATATTGAGTACTAGTGTAAATCCATCATTTTGTAATACTTGGTTTCTCCACTTCTAAACAATATTGTGTCTAGAATACAAGACATTGTTTCCTCATCAATTTTCTCACTTGACAAATACCTCATTAAAATCTACCTTATTCTCAATGCCTTCTAGCTTCTATTTGACCGAATCTGCAAAATGACTATGATAAACCTCATCTACTACTACCACTTATGAACATGTCCTTGTATTTTTTTGTTTCTTCTTAGAAGCCACATCATGTTTTTATTACCTTGGACTTCGAAACCTTATTATTTAAATATTATCTTCCTCCCTAAATTATCCTATGTTTTCCATATCCATTATCCTCTAAGAAAGCCATCGAATAATGCCCACCATTTCTAGATTGAGAAATTGTTGATTGCCAAAATTGACCATGATCAATATTATGGAGATGACCCGGTCAAGGTCCCAATCAGACCCTTATCCATTTGGGATGGTGACTCCAACCGACTAAATGG
Organism: Picea mariana; assembly: GCA_032191745.1. Taxonomy (NCBI): domain Eukaryota; kingdom Viridiplantae; phylum Streptophyta; class Pinopsida; order Pinales; family Pinaceae; genus Picea; species Picea mariana. Next base: position 68,203 of record JASDQU010683148.1, read on the forward strand.
GTTCCAATTACTTCTCACTCTCCCTGTTGATTTGTAATATTTCTAATTACTATCAACAAGAAGAGAAATCAGACTTACCCTCCTACAACATGCTTGCAAGAAAGAAGTCCTTAAGATGATATAAGGACTCGGGCAATCCACTAATGGAGTTGCTCCTATGAAAGGAGACTTCTACACATGTTTCCTAAATGTAAATTTAAATGAAGTTTAATCTAAGATGCAAATAGTAGAAATATATCCTAATATATCTTAACTAGGAAAAGATATAGATCTCTT
>JASDQU010683149.1:13170-26124 GCA_032191745.1 Picea mariana
TGAGGTTACCCACCTTTAGGGGATATGGATCTGAAGATCTTGATCAACATTGGTTTCTATGTGAAGTTGTATGGAGTATTAAGAATGTCAACGATGAAGATGTTAAATGAGCTCAGTTTAGTACTACCTTGAGAGACCGCGCATTGAGATGGTACATGAATCTTGTCCAAGGAAATGCACAGCCTAAACTGTTGAATGAGATCAAGAATGCATTGGTTGTAGAATTCAAGAAACCTAAGTCGGAGTCACAATGCATTACAGGGTTGAAATAAATCAAGCAAAGAGTATCTGAACTTGTTTGGGAGTTTGATCAGAGGTTTAAAACCTTATCGGGTCGACTGACTTTTTAGATCCCAGACGAGCAGAAAAAGGAATGGTTCATTTCTTCCCTCTTACCACACATCAGAGTCCCTCTGATGTAACAAAAGATTGCTTCATAGGTTGAGGCACTGGAGATTTCCATGAATCTAGAATCAACCCCTATGGAGAATCCAACTCAGGTATGAGTCAAATTTTAAGTCAGTTAACTAGCTTATCACTGCAGGTCGAAGATATGAAAAACGACAAGGAAAAAGATAAGAGAGAAGATATTTGGTGCATTAGATGCAAAATGGAAGGCCATGACAAAGAGAATTGTCCCCTATTCCATGATTACTTGGCATCTGGAGCTCTGAGCCCTTTGAAGCAAGTTACCCTACCTTAGTGCGAGGTATGTAGAAATAGGCATTGCCCTGGTGAATGCTATTACATGAAAAATTATGTTTAGACACCCAAAAATCTGCATTGCACGTTCTGTAAGTCGGTAGGGAATGATGATAAGGATTTTAGGTCCTATGACCTCATGCATGAAAGGTCAAGGGACATATACAAAATTCAAGGCAAAGTACATCAAGAAGGGAACACTACGCAATATAATTCCCCAGGAAGAGGAAACTTCAACCCTCGTGGTGGATTCATAGGAAGAGGATGGGCATGAGGGATGGGTTGAGGTCGAGGATAGATTATTTGTTATAACTGCGCACAACTAGGAAATTTGGAAAGGTACTGTCAGAACCCTTGTACCACTTGTAGCTATTGCAACTCATTCAAACATGTCATAGAATATTGTCTTGCGTTGTTAGCCAAACTTTAGGAAAGACAAGGAGGAAACCAGGAAGTACAACTAATCACAGTAGAACCTCATGGAGTGGATCCCAGATTTGTTGTTATCACTAGAGGGGGCACTACTATAGGAGAAGACAGGGTGAATCCAAGGAAGACTACAGAACAATCAGGAGTCAGAAAATATGGAGAGAAGACACAAGAGTTTGATCCAAAGAAAGAGAAGCAGACATTTGAAGAGGCAATAAAAGAGTTTAGAAGAGATTAGGCTTCTTTATCAAAGGCACAACTAGAACTAAGATAATATGGAATTCCCCTGGCCTTCGATCAATCCACTTCTCCCAGAGAAGGAAAAGAGGTAAGAAGACTCATGGAATTTTTATGCACTTGCATTAAATTGATAAAGGATGAGATCGTTGTACAAGAACTACAAAACTTGATCAAACAGTATGAGCTAGGAAAGATAGATCCTCTACTAAATAAATAAGTACATCAACTATCCAAAAAAAGGAGGACAAATAAGGAACTACACCTGAATGCTCAAATTGGAGAGTATGATATAGACTATGTAGTCCTCGACTTAGGGTCGAAGTTCAATGTCACGACAAAGAATACCTGGGCACTGATGGGAAAACCTAAGTTGATCTATTACCCCATCAGGCTTAGGATGGCCAATCAATAGGCTGTGATCCCATTTGGAAGACCGGAACATGTCACTATGGACATCGATGGGGTCAGAACATTTGTGGACTTTGAGGTGATTGAGATAGTTGATGAGAGATGCCCTTACCCCATGCCGTTAGGAATTGTTTGGGCTTTCAATAATTCTACTATTTTTGACTTGAAGAAAATAAGAATAATGTTTGAAGGAGATGGCCTTAGGGTCATCACACCTCTAGATCCTGATGAAGGTCCTAGATACACAGAGCCCATTAGAGAATAAGTCCATGCATATGAGCTAGAAAACATATACAAATTGACAGCTAGACAATAAGATTACATTAATCCTATAGTAGATGGAAACCTAAGCTGACGAAGCGACATCGCATGTTCATCATATTCAGAAGAAGCACTGGAGAACTGGAAGAACCAAATGTATGAAGTATCTACAAGGAGATGTGCTATATTAACTAGAGAAGTTTGATGGATTGGCACAACAGTAAGTAACTTGCCCACCTTTGATGGTCTAAATAATTTAGAATCTTTCTTGTTGGAATTTGAAGAAATTGTACCAATACAATAAATATTGTTGGCACTGGATGAGGCCTTGAAAGAAACTCCAGCAAGATGGTGGGGGACACACAAAAACAACATTATAGATTGGATACAATGTCTCACTTTGATCATAACGCAGTTTTGAGAACAGGTAGAAGGCTGTAAAGTTAGGTACTCAGGTCGAATATGTCTGAAGGACCATGTGCGAAGTTGCGAGGAAGCTTGGAGAAGAATTCCTCAAGAGAAGTGGGTGAAAAAAATTCATTAACACACTGGACACAACCCCTATTAATTGGCATCTTAAAGCAGAACTACACCTCATCACTGCAAATTGGGAAGGTATTACTCGGAAATTTGTAACTACCTTTTTATTTGAAATCCAATACCCTACAATGGATCAAGTGTTACAGATTATAAGACAAAAATTATTTCAGGAGACACCTAGCCTCCATGTGGAGCAAGAAGAGGACGAATGGACTGCGCCTCTTTATAAATTGCAGGACTGTTACAATATCAATGGTGGTGAAGATGATGATCCTAGGAAGGTGAACATCATCAAAACAGAAGGATAGAGAGACATAGAAGAACCAGGAGTTGAACTATCTTTCATTGGACAACCAATTAAAATCAAGAAATTCAATATTGGAATAGAGAAAACACCGAAGCTTGCAAATGTTGGAGATTATTGGAATGTTGCCACTATTGACAAGATCACAGAGTTACTACATGAATATTAGAACTTGTTTCCAACCAAGTTCACTAATATGAAGGGAATTAGTGGGCCCATGGGAGAGATGAATATCCCCTTGAATCTAGATGCAAGTCCATTTAAACAGAGACCCTACAGATTGAATCCTAAACATAAGGAGAAAGTGAATATTGAATTAGACAGAAAGTTGGAAGCAAGAATCATAGAACCTCTTGAAGAATCAGAGTGGATTATCCATATGGTGGTGCAGGATAAGAAGACCAGAGAAATAAGGATCTGTGTAGATCTCGGGAATTTGAATGATGCTTGTTTGCATGACCCATTCCCTACACCATTTACTGATGAAGTGCTAGATAACGTGGGAGGATAGGAGGTCTACTCCTTCACCGATGGATTTTTAGGATACCATCAGATTAGGATTGCCAAGCAAGATCATCACAAGACCACATTTTCCATAGAATGGGGATCCTACCAGTATACAATGATGATGATTGGATTGAAGAATGTGCCAACCATATTTTCTAAGGTGGTGGTCAAAGCATTCAAGGAGTTTTTACATAAATTTATGGAAGCATATTTTGATGATTGGACTATTTTTAGTTTGTTGCAAAATCATATTGAATTCTTAAGACTAATGTTGTATAAGTGCAAGCAATGTCAGATTTTCCTAAACCTGAAGAAGTGCATATTCTTTTCACCCTTTGGAGTGTTGTTAGGCGATATTGTGTGTAAGCAGGGATTGTTGGTAGATCCATCTAAGATTTCCATTATAGTTTCTTTTCCCCCTCCTAATTCAGTCAAATAGTTGCGCACTGCGCTGGGACATACTGGATACTACAGGAAGTTCATTAAAGGATATGTACAGATCACAACACCCATGGAGAAGATTTCGAAGAAATACTATCAGTTTCATTGGACAAAAGAATTCCAGTAGAGATTTGACACACTAAAACAAAAAATGGTTACTACGCCTATTCTGGTTTTCCCAGATTGAAGAAAATAATTTCATGTGCATGTTGATTCATCTTCTATCACATTAGGAGAAGTTATAGCACAACCAGGAACTGGTGACATTAACCACCTGTTAGCCTTTTCTAGCAGGAAGCTATCAACAACTGAGATTAATTACACCACCACTAAGAGAGAAGGGTTATCCATGGTGTATGCACTACAGAAGTTTCGTCACTACTTGTTGGGAGTACTCTTTAAAATGTTTACTGATCACTCCATGCTAAAATACCTAGTCAATAAGCCAATGTTGGGGGGGAAGAATATCCATATGGGTTCTGCTATTTCAGAAATATGATTTTGAGATCGTGGTTCAGCCAAGGAGAATGAACAAAGGCCCTAACCACTTGTCGAGGTTGGAACATGGAGAGGAACCTACTAGTTTGGAGGATACACTGTTGGATGCATAGTTGTTGGCCATTAGAAATATTGATGATCACTCCATCGAGATAGTCTAGTTCCTATCAATAGGAATGGCACCTAGTGAATATACAATCACCCAGAAGAAAAAGTTGGTAGTGTGTGCCACAGACTTTTCACTTATAGCTTGAAAACTATATAATATGGGACCTGATGAGATCTTGAGGAGATGTGTTATTGAAGCAAAAATGCCACTGATTTTAGTAGAATCTCATGAAGGCATCGCAAGTGGACACTACGTAGGAAAATAAACAACATAGAAGGTTCTTAGAGCTGGCCTTTGGTGGCCTACTTTACACAGATATGCTAAAGACTACTACAGAGCATGTGATGTATGCCAAAGAGTTGGGAAATTGTACAAAAGATATGACATTCCATTAGCGCCCCAACTAACCTTACAAGCATTTGATAAATGGGCCATTGATTTCATGGGACCTATAAACCCACCAGGAAAGCGCACAAGAGAAAGGTACATAATCATTGTGATAGAGTACTTGAACAGATGGGCCAAAGAAAGAGAAATTAACGATTGTAGTGTAACTACAGTTGTACACTTCATATTTGATGACATCATAACTAGGTTTAGATGCCCAAAAATCCTTATGACCGATCAAGGCACAGATTTTATTAATAAAACCATTGAAGCCTTGACTGAGGAATTTGCAATTCATCATCAAAAGAGCACACCTTGCCATCCACAAGTGAATGGGATAGTTGAAGTGTTCAACAAGATCTTGGAAATAGTGTTGATGAAGATTTGCAGTGTAAAAAAGGATGACTTGGATTTAAGAGTACTAGCAGTACTATGGGCCTATATAACCACTTGCAAGAAGCTAACAATGTAGACCCCCTTTAAGTTGGTTTATGGTCTAGAAGTAGTTGTCCCGATGGAATATTTGGTCCCTAGCTTAATAATCGCAGCCTTTATAGATATGGATGTAATTAGTGTTGTTCAAGAGAGGCTCACACAGTTGGTCGAACTATAGGAAGATCGATTCATTACAGGATTCCATCATCAGGTGCAGAAGGAAAGAGAAAAGGCCTACCATGACATGCATATCAAGAAGAAAGCATTTAAGCAAGGAGATCTGGTACTGGTATACAAAAAAAAAATTCATGAAGCATCTAGGGAATTTTATAACCCATTGGATGGGACCATATGAGGTTGTCTATGTTACGAAAGGAGGAGCTGCATAGTTGAAGACTTTGAATGGAGAATGGAAGGAAAGATTGGTGAATGGTAGCCAGTTGAAATTGTACTATGACAACCAACTTCCTTGCATCTCAGTAAAATCAGAAGGAGAAAGGGTCTAGGTACCAGGTGCAGTTGAAACTGGGTACCAAACACAAAATATACAGTCTGCACACAGTGGGGGAGGAGAGATTAGAAAGCACAGGCTGCTCCGTGCATCCTGAAGTCAAGTCAAAACAAAAGTATCAGATATGAAGTGCCTCGGGATGGGTCATAGGTGAGTGTTGGGGGCCTGTTGGCCCTTGGTTCTAGAAGAAAGAAAATATTAAGGCAGAAAATACAACATGTGAACTACGAGGAAGACCAGTGATTGATACTAGGTCGAAGTGAGAAGAAGAGTAGAAAATACGGAGTGAAGTAAGAGAAAGAAATGGATTAGGAGATCAAGGATGACAGATCAACAAAGAAGATGGATCGTGGACAACTCAGCAAGCAGAAAAATCCACTGGTACATGCATCGAGAGCACCGTGAGAGAAAAAAGGAAAGACAGGTTGGCAAAGCCCTGAAAACGAGGGTCAAGTTGACCTAGGGTTTTAGACACCTAGGGTTTTTGTATCTATGGTTTTGGCACTTAGGTTTCATCCTAAGGTGGTCGGTGAGCTATTGTAATGTATAAATAAAGGTCAAGAGGACCTGATATGGGTTCGATGATGTGATGATGAGTGATTGTTGTTATTACTGAGAGGGAAGTATTGTGTTGAGAGAGCATTCTGTATTGTAAGATCTTCAGCTGGGTGTGAAGATCATCCCTACAGTTGGGAGTGCAAGGAAGGGATAAATAGAGAAGAGAGAAAGAGAGAATATTTGTTATCTAAGAGAAAAAATAGGATTGTATGCTTTCACTTAATATATTATAAAGCACAGTTCTGTGTACATTTGTAGAAATAGGCATTTCCATGGTGAATGCTATTACATGAAAAAATATGTTCAGACACCCACAAATATTTATTGCATGTTCTGTAAGTTGGTAGGGAATGATGAAAGGGATTTTAGGTCCTATGACCTCATGCATGAAAGGTCAAGGGACATATACAAAATTCAAGGTGAAGTACAACAAGAAGGGAACACTACACAATATAATTCCTTAAGAAGAGGAAACTTCAACCCTCGTGGTGGATTCAGAGGAAGAGTATGGGAAGGAGGGATGGCTCGAGGTCAAGGCCAAATCATTTGTTATAACTACGCACATCCAAGACATTTGGCAAGGGATTGTCAGAACCATTGTACCACTTGCAACTACTGCAACTCATTCAAACATGTCATAGAAGATTGTCTTGTGTTGTTATCCAAACTTCAGGAAAGACGAGGAGGAAACTAGGAAGTACAACTAATCACAGAAGAACCTTATGGAGTGGATCCCAGATTCATTATTATCACTAGAGGAGGCACTGCTATAGGAGAAGATAGGGTGAATCCAGAGAAGACTACAGAACAATCAGGAGTCAGAAAAGCTAGAGAGAAGACACAAGATTTTGATCCAAAGAAAGAGAAGAAGGAATTTGAAGAGGCAATAAAAGAGTTTAGAAAATATCAGGCTTCTTCATCAAAGGCACAACCAGAACTAAGATAATATGGAATGCCCCTGGCCTTCGATCAATCCACTTCACCTAGATAAGGAAAAGAGGTAAGCAGACTCATGGAATGTTTATGCACTTGCATTAAATTGATAAGGGATGAGACCGTTGTACAAGAACTACAAAACTTGATCAAATAGTATGAGCTAGGAAAGATAGATCCTCTACTGAATAAATAAGTACATAAACTATCCAAAAAAAGGAGGACAAATAAGGAACTACACCTAAATTCTCAAATTGGAGAGTATGATATAGACTATGTGGTCCTCGACTTAGCGTCGGAGGTCAATGTCATGACAAAGAAGATCTAGGCACTGATGGGAAAACCTAAGTTGATCTATCCCCCCATCAGGCTTAGGATGGCCAATCAATAGGCCGTGAGCCCATTCGAAAGACTGGAACATGTCATTCTGGACATCAATGGGGTCAGAACATTTGTGGACTTCGAGGTGATAGAGATAGTTGATGAAATATGCCCTTACCCCATGTCGTTAGGAATTGATTGGGCTTTCAATAATTCTACTATTGTTGACTTGAAGAAAAGAAGAATGATGTTTAAAGGAGATGGCCTTAGGGTCATCGCACCACTAGATCCTGATGAAGGTCCTAGATACACAAATCCCATCAGAGAATAAGACCACACATATGAGCTATAAAACATATACAAATTGACAGCCAGACAAGAGGATTACATTAATCCTACAATATATGGAAAACTAAGTTGGCGAAGCGACAATGCATGTTCATAATATTCAGAAGAAGCACTGGAGAACTGGAAGAACTAAATGTATGAAGTATCTACAAGGAGATGTGCTAGATTAACCAGAGAAGTTCGATGGATCGACACAACAGTAACTTTCCCACCTTTGATGGTCTAAATCATTTAGAAGCTTTCTTGTTGGAATTTGAAGAAATTGTACCAATAGAAAAAATATTGTTGGCACTGGATGAGGCCTTGAAATAATATTCAGCAAGATGGTGGGGGACACACAAAAACAACATTATAGATTGGATACAATGTCGCACTTTGATCACAACACGGTTTTCAGAGCAAGTAGAAGGATGTGAAGTTAGGTACACAGGTCAAAGTTATCTTAAGGACCATGTGTGAAGTTGCGAGGAAGCTTGGAGCAACATTCCTCAAGAGCAGTGGGTGCAAAAATTCATTAACACACTGGACACAACCCCTATTAATTGGTATCTTCAAGCATAACTCCACCTCATCACTACAGATTGGGAAGGTATGACCCAGAAATTTGTAACTACCTTTTTATTTGAAATCCAATACCCTATAGTGGATCAAGTGTTACAGATTATAAGACATAAAGTATTTGAGGAGGCACCTAGCCTCCCTGTGGAGAAAGAAGAGGATGAATGGACTGCGCCTCTTCAGAAATTGTAGGACTGTTACAATATCAATGCTCATGAAGATTATGATCCTAGGAAGGTGAACATCATCTAAATAGAAGGACATAGAGACATAGAAGAACCAGGATTTGAACTATCTTTCATTGGACAACCAATTAAAATCAAGAAAGTCAATATTGGAACAGAGAAAACAACGAAGCTTGCAAATGTTGGAGATTATTGGGATGTTTCCACTATTGACAAGATCACAGAGTTACTACATGAATATTAGGACTTGTTTCCAACCAATTTCATCAATATGAAGGGAATTAAAGGGCCCATGGGAGAGATGAAGATCCCCTTGAAGCCAGATGCAAGGCTAGTTAAAAAGAAACCCTACAAATTGAATCCTAAATAAGGATAAAGTGAAGATTTAATTAGATAGAAATTTGGAAGCAGTAATCATAGAACCTCTTGAAGAGTCAGAGTGGATTATCCCTATGGTGGTGCAGGATGAGAAGACCAGAGAAATCGGGATATATGTAGATCTCGGGAAGCTTAATGATGCTTGTTTGAATGACCCATTCCCTACACCATTTACTGACGAAGTGTTAAATAATGTGGGAGGACAGTAGGTATACTCCTTCACTGATGGATTTTCAGGATACCATCAGATTAGGATTGCCATGGAAGATCATCACAAGACCACATTTTCCATAGAATGGGGATCCTACTAGTATACAGTGATGTCGGTTGGATTTAAGAATGCACCAACCATGTTTTCTAGGGTGGTGGTCAAAGCATTCAAGGACTTTTTACATAAATTTCTGGAAGCATATTTTGATGATTGGACTGTTTTTAGTTTGTTGCAAAATCATAATGAATGCTTAAGACTAATGTCTTATAAGTGCAGGCAATGTCAGATTTCCATGAACTTGAAGAAGTGCATCTTGTTTTCACTCTTTGGAGTGTTGCTAGGCCATATTGTGTGTAAGCATGGATTGTTGGTAGATCCATATAAGATTTCCATTATATTTTATTTCCTTCCTCCTACTTCAGTCAAATAGTTGTGCACTGCACTGGGACATACTGTATACTACATGAAGTTCATTAAAGGCTATGCATAGATCACAACACCCATGGAGAAGATTTTGAAGAAATACTGTCAGTTTCATTGGATAGAATAATTCCAACAGAGCTTCGACACACTAAAACATAAAATGGTTACTGTGCCTATTTTGGTTTTCCCATATTGGAGAAAATAATTTCATGTACATTTTGATGCATCTTCTATCGCATTAGGATCAGTTCTAGCACAACTGGGAACTGATGAAATTGACCACCCGTTAGCCTTTTCTAGCAGGAAGCTATCAATAGTTGAGATTAATTACACCACCACTAAGAGAGAAGGGTTAGCCATGGTGTATGCATTGTAGACTATTCATCACTACTTGTTGGGAGGACACTTTAAAATGTTTACTGATCACTCTGTGTTGAAATACCTAGTCAACAAGCCAGTGTTGGGGGGAAGAATATGCATATGGCTTCTGCTATTTTAGGAATATGATTTTGAGATCATGGTTAATCTAGGGAGAATGAACAAAGGCCCTGACCACTTGTCGAGGTTGGAACATGGAGAGGAACCTACTAGTTTGGAGGATACACTATCGAATGCACAGTTGTTGGCCATTAGAAATATTGATGATCACTTCATCAAGATAGTCCAGTTTCTGTCAATAGGAATGACACCTAGTGAATATACAATCACCCAAAAGAAACAACTGGTAGTGTGTGCCGCAAAATTTTCACTTATAGATGGACAACTATATAAGATGGGACCTGATGAGATCTTGAGGAGATGTGTTATTGAAGCAGAAAGACCACTGATTTTAGCAGAAGCTCATGAAGGCATCGTAAGTGGACACTACACAGGAAAATCAACAATGCAGAAGGTTCTTAGAGCTGGCCTTTGGTGGCCTACTTTACACAGAGATGCTAAAGACTATTACAGAGCTTGCGATGTATGCCAAAGAGTTGGGAAACTATACAGAAGAGATGACATGCCATTAGTTCCCCAACTAACCTTACAAGCATTTGAGAAATTGGCCATTGATTTCATGGGACCTATAAACCAAGTTTGGATGCCCGAAGATCCTTATGAGTGATCAAGGCACGCATTTTATTAATAAAACCATTGAAGCCTTGACTGAGAAATTTGCAGTTCATAATCAAAAGAGCACACCTTACCATCCACAAGTGAATGGGACAGTTGAAGCGTTCAATAAGATATTGGAAACAGTGTCGATGAAGATTTGCAGTGTGAATAAGGATGACTGGGATTTAAGAGTACCAGCAGTACTATGGGCCTATAGAACCACTTGCAAGAAGCTAACAATGCTGACCCCCTTTAAGTTGGTTTATGGTCTAGATGCAGTTGTCCTGATGGAATATTTGGTCCCTAGATTAAGAATAACAGCCTTTATAGATATGGATGTAACTGGTGTTGTTCAAGAGAGGCTCACACAGTTGGTCTAACTATAGGAAGACCGATTCATTATAGGATTCCATCAGCAGGTGCAGAAGGAAAGAGAAAAGGCCTACCATGACATGCATATCAAGAATAAAACATTTAAGAAAGGAGATCTGGTACTGGTATATGACAACAAATGCATGAAGCATCCAGGGAAGTTCAGAACCCATTGGCTCAGACCATATGAGGTTGTCTATGTTATAGAAGGAGGAGTTGCGCAGTTGAATACTTTGAATGGATAATGGAAGGAAGGAATGGTGAATGGAAGCCGGTTGAAATTGTACTATGGCAACCAACTTCCTCGCAGCTCTTGGTAAAATAAGAAGGAGAAAGGGTCTAGGTACCAGGTGCAGTTGAAATTGGGTACCAGACACAAAAAATACAATTTTCACATGGTAGGGGAGGAGAGAGCAGAAAGCATAGGCTGCTCCGTGCAGCCTGAAGTCAAATAAAAATAGAAGGATTAGATCTGAAGTGCCTCGGGACGAGTCATAGGTGAGTGTTGGGGGGCCTTTTGGCTGTTGGTTTTGGAAGAAAGAAAATATTAAGGTAGAAAATACGAAATGTGAACTGTGCGGAAGACCAATGACTGATATTGGGTTGAAGTGAGCAGAAGAGCAGAAAAGACGAAGCGAAGTAAGAGAAAGAAATCCGTTGGATGAGGATATCGAGGATGACAAATCAGTAAGGAAGATGGATCATGGACAACTCAGCAAGCGAAAAAATCCACTGGTAGATGCTTCGAGAGCACCGCGAGAGAAAGAAGGAAAGACATGCTGGCAAAGCCCTAAAAACAAGGGTCAAGTTGACCTAGGGTTTTTTACCTAAGGTTTTTGCACTTAGGGTTTAGCCTAAGGTGGTCAGTGAGCTATTGTAATGTATAAATAAAGTTCAAGAGGACCTGATATGGGTTCGATGATGTGATGATGAGTGATTGTTGTTATTACTGAGAGGGAAGTATTGTACTGAGAGAGCATTCTATATTGTAAGATCTTCAACTGGGTGTGAAGATCATCCCTACAGTTGGGTGCGCAGGGAAGGGAGAAAGAGAGAATATCTACTAGCTAAGAGCACAAATAGGACTGTATGCTTTCACTTAATATATTATAAAGTATAGTTCTGTGTACGTAGCCCTAGGGAGAGGGTGAACCATGTACATTTTCTTGTTGTGTGTGACTGATGTTGTGTTATTTATCCCTTTGATATATGGTTGTTACATTATTGTGTTAGATATGACAGATACATGTGTGAAGTAGTTCTAATTTGGTAACTGATATCTAGATGTTGTGTTGTTGTTGTATTGGATCCACTTTACATTTCCTCTGGTTGTAGACATCTGTGTCCTGCAACCCCCTATAGCTACTTTGGGTGAGACTTCATATGCTTCACAGGTGTTGCCGAAAGGGCTAGTAGTTAGGTCTTGTTGGTGAACCATTAGAGCTGGACCTTGGGTCTGCCCTTGTGCCAACAAAAGGTCTAAGCCATAGATTCTGAAACTTAGAATGTTTTCCTTTAGGCTCATTTGCTCTATCCCACTTTAGGACTAAGTCTCCTACTTCAAAATTCTTCTCTTTAGCCTTATGCTTATCAAACCACCTTTTAACTATCTGTTGGTGGGATATGAACTTTGATTTAGTTTTCTCCCTTTATTCTTCTAGCATGAGCAGGGTGTTGATTCTTTGTTGCATGACTGATGAAGGTTGTCCCCTTTAATTTTGAGAAATTTGAAGAGATGGAAGATAAATCTCGTTTGAGAGAATGGATTCCTATCTGTATAACAGAAAGTATGGGGAATTC
>JASDQU010683149.1:26174-39581 GCA_032191745.1 Picea mariana
TCAGGAGAGGCTCGCATAGTTGGTCGAACTATAGGAAGACCGATTCATGACAGGATTCCATCAGCAAGTGCAGAAGAAAAGAGAAAAGGCCTACCATGACATGCATATCAAGAAGAAAGCATTTAACCAAGGAGATCTGGTACTGGTATACGAAAAAAAATTCATGAAGCATCTAGGGACTTTCATAACCCATTGGCTGAGACCATATGAGGTTGTCTATGTTACGAAAGGAGGAGATACGCAGTTGAAGACTTTGAATGGAGAATGGAAGGAAAGATTGGTGAATGGTAGCCGGTTGAAATTGTACTATGACAACCAACTTCCTCACAGCTCGGTAAAATCAGAAGGAGAAAGGGTCTAGGTACCAGGTGTAGTTGAAACTGGGTACCAGACACAAAATATACAGTCTGCACATAGTGGGGGAGGAGAGATTAGAAAGCACAGGCTGCTCCGTGCATCCTGAAGTCAAATCAAAATGGAAGTATCAGATCTGAAGTGCCTCGGAACGGGTCATAGGTGAGTGTTGGGGGCCTGTTGGCCCTTGGTTCTAGAAGAAAGAAAATATTTAGGCAGAAAATACAAAATGTGAAATGCGCGGAAGACCAGTGACTGATACTGGGTCGAAGTGAGAAGAAGAGTTAAAAAGATGGAGTGAAGTAAGAGAAAGAAATGGATGAGGAGATCAAGGATGATATATAAACAAAGAATATGGATCATGGACTACTCAGCAAGTGGAAAAATCCACCGGTACATGCATCGAGAGCACCGTGAGAGAAATAAGGAAAGACAGGCTGGCGAAGCCCTGAAAACAAGGGTCAAGTTGACCTAGGGTTTTAGACACCTAGGGTTTTTGTATCTAGGGTTTTGAAACTTAGGTTTTGTCCTAAGGAGGTCGGTGAGCTATTGTAATGTATAAATAAAGGTCAAGAGGACCTGATATGGGTTTGATGATGTGATGATCAGTGATTTTTGTTAATCATGAGAGGGAAGTATTGTGCTGAGAGAGCATTCTGTATTGTAAGATCTTCAGCTGGGAGCGAAGATCATCCCTGCAGTTGGGAGTGCAGGGAAGGGATAAAGAGAGAAGAGAGAAAGAGAGAATATTTTCTAGCTAAGAGAACAAATAGGATTGTATGCTTTCACTTAATATATTATAAAGCACAGTTCTATGTATGTATGTAGAAATAGGCATTGCCCTGGTGAATGCTATACATGAAAAAATATGTTCAAACACCCACAAATATTTATTGCATGTTTTGTAAGTTGGTAGGGAATGATGATAGGGATTTTAGGTCCTATGACCTCATGCATGAAAGGTCAAGGGACATATACAAAATTCAAGGCGAAGTACAACAAGAAGGGAACACTACGCAATATAATTCCCTAAGAAGAGGAAACATCAACCCTCATGGTGGATTCAGAGGAAGAGGATGGGAAGGAGGGATGGCTCGAGGTCAAGGCCAGATCATTTGTTATAACTACACATAGCCAGGACATTTGGCAAGGGACTGTCAGAACCCTTGTACCACTTGCAGCTACTGCAACTCATTTAAGCATGTCATAGAAGATTGTCTTGTGCTGTTAGCCAAACTTCAGAAAAGACGAGAAGGAAACTAGGAAGTACAACTAATCATAGAAGAACCTTATGGAGTGGATCCCAGATTCATTGTTATCACTAGAGGAGGAACTACTATAGGAGAAGACAGGGTGAATCCAGGGAAGACTATAGAACAATCAGGAGTCAGAAAAGCTGGAGAGAAGACACAATATTTTGATCCAAATAAAGAGAAGCAGGAATTTGAAGAGGCAATAAAAGAGTTTAGAAGATATCAGGATTCTTCATCAAAGGCACAACCAGAACTAAGATAATATGGAATTCCCTTGGCCTTCGATCAATCTGCTTCGCCCAGATAAGGAAAAGAGGTAAGCAGACTCATGGAATGTTTATGCACTTGCATTAAATTGATAAGGGATGAGACCATTGTACAAGAACTACAAAACTTGATTAAACAGTATGAGCTAGGAAAGATAGATCCTCTACTGAATAAATAAGTACATCAACTATCCAAAAAAAGGAGGACAAATAAGGAACTACACCTGAATTCTCAAATCGGAGAGTATGATATAGACTATGTGGTCCTCGACTTAGTGTCGGAGGTCAATGTCATGACAAAGAAGACCTGGGCACTGATGGGAAAACCTAAGTTGATATATTCCCCCATCAGGCTTAGGATGGCCAATCAACAGGCTATGAGCCCATTAGAAAGACTGGAACATGTCATTGTGAACATCGATGGGGTCATAACATTTGTGGACTTCGAGGTGATTGAGATAGTTGATGAAAGATGCCCTTACCCCACGTCGTTAGGAATTGATTGGGCTTTCAATAATTCTACTATTGTTGACTTGAAGAAAAGAAGAATGATGTTTAAAGGAGATGGCCTTAGGGTCATCACACCACTAGATCTTGATGAAGGTCCCAGATACACAAAGCCCATCAGAGAATAAGACCACACATAGGAGATATAAAACATATACAAATTGACAGCCAGACAAGAGGATTACATTAATATACAATACATGGAAACCTAAGCTGGCGAAGTGACAATGCATGTTCATAATATTCAGAAGAAGCACTGGAGAACTGGAAGAACCAAATGTATGAAGTATCTACAAGGAGATGTGCTAGATTAACCAAAGAAGTTCGATGGATCGACACAACAGTAAGTAACTTTCCCACCTTTGATGGTCTAAATCATTTAGAAGATTTCTTGTTGGAATTTGAAGAAATTGTACCAATAGAACAAAGATTGTTGGCAGTGGATGAGGCCTTGAAATAATATCCAGCAAGATGGTGGGGGACACACAAAAACAACATTATAGATTGGATACAATGTTGCACTTTGATCACAATGCAGTTTTCAGAACAAGTAGAAGGATGTGAAGTTAGGTACACAGGTCGAAGTTGTCTGAAGGAACATGTGTGAAGTTGCGAGGAAGCCTGGAGCAACATTCCTCAAGAGCAATGGGTGCACAAATTCATTAACACACTGGACACAACCCATATTAATTGGTATCTTCAAGCATAACTCCACCTCATCACTACAGATTGGGAAGGTATGACCCAGAAATTTGTAACTACCTTTTTATTTGAAATCCAATACCCTACAGTGGATCAAGTGTTACAGATTATAAGACATAAATTATTTGAGGAGGCACCTAGCCTCCCTGTGGAGAAAGAAGAGGATGAATGGATTGCGCCTCTTCAGAAATTGCAGGATTGTTACAATATCAATGCTGATGAAGACGATGATCCTAGGAAGGTGAACATCATCAAAATAGAAGGACATAGAGACATAGAAGAACCAGGAGTTGAACTATCTTTCATTGGACAACCAATTAAAATCAAGAAAGTCAATATTGGAACAGAGAAAACAGCGAAGCTTGCAAATGTTGGAGATTATTGGGATGTTTCCACTATTGACAAGATCACAGAGTTACTACATGAATATTAGGACTTGTTTCCAACCAATTTCATCGATATGAAGGGAATTAAAGGGCCCATGGGAGAGATGAAGATCCCCTTGAAGCCAGATGCAAGGCCAGTTAAACAAAAACCCTACAAATTGAATCCTAAATATAAGGAGAAAGTGAAGATTTAATTAGATAGAAATTTGGAAGTAGGAATCATAGAACCTATTGAAGAGTCAGAGTGGATTATCCCTATGGTGGTGCAGGATAAGAAGACCAGAAAAATTAGGATCTATGTAGATCTCAAGAAGCTGAATGATGCTTGTTTGCATGACCCATTCCCTACACCATTTACTGACAAAGTGTTAGATAATGTGGGAGGACAGGAGGTATACTCCTTCACCGATGGAGTTTTAGGATACCATCAGATTAGGATTGCCAAGGAATATCGTCACAAGACCACATTTGCCATAGAATGGGGATCCTACCAGTATACAGTGATGCTGATTGGATTGAAGAATGCGCCAACCATATTTTCTAGGGTGGTGGTCGAAGCATTCAAGGAGTTTTTACATAAATTTCTGGAAGCATATTTTGATGATTGGATTGTTTTTAGTTTGTTGCAAAATCATAATGAATGCTTAAGACTAATGTTGTATAAGTGCAAGCAATGTCAGATTTCCCTGAACTTGAAGAAGTGCATCTTCTTTTCACCCTTTGGAGTGTTGCTAGGCCATATTGTGTGTAAGCATGGATTGTTGGTAGATCCATGTAAGATATCCATTATATTTTATTTCCCCCCTCCTACTTCAGTCAAATAGCTGTGCACTGCACTAGGACATACTGGATACTATAGGAAGTTCATTAAAGGCTATGCACAGATCACAACACCCATGGAGAAGATTTTGAAGAAATACTGTTAGTTTCATTGGATAGAAGAATTCCAGCAGAGCTTTGACACACTAAAACAGAAAATGGTTACTGTGCCTATTCTGGTTTTCCCATATTGGAGCAAAGAATTTCATGTGCATTTTGATGCATCTTCTATCGCATTAGGAGCAGTTCTAGCACAACTAGGAACTGATGACATTGACCACCCATTAGCCTTTTCTAGCAGGAAGCTATCAACAATTGAGATTAATTACACCACCACTAAGAGAGAAGGGTTAGCCATGGTGTATGCACTGCAGACTATTCATCACTACTTGTTGGGAGGACACTTTAAAATGTTTACTGATCACTCTGTGTTGAAATACCTAGTCAACAAGCCAGTGTTGGGGGGAAGAATATGCAGATGGCTTCTGCTATTTCAGGAATATGATTTTGAGATCGTGGTTAAGACAGGGAGAATGAACAAAAGCCCTGACCACTTGTCGAGGTTGGAACATGGAGAGGAACCTACTAGTTTGGAGGATACACTATCGGATGCACAGTTGTTGGCCATTAGAAATATTGATGATCACTTCATCAAGATAGTCCAGTTCCTATCAATAGGAATGACACCTAGTGAATATACAATCACCCAAAATAAACAGCTGGTAGTGCGTGCCGCAAAATTTTCACTTATAGATGGACAACTATATAAGATGGGACCTGATGAGATCTTGAGGAGATGTGTTATTGAAGCAGAAAGACCACTAATTTTAGCAAAATCTCATGAAGGCATCGTAAGTGGACACTACGCAGGAAAATCAACAATGCAGAAGGTTCTTAGAGCTAGCCTTTGGTGGCCTACTTTACATAGATGCTAAAGACTATTACAGAGCTTGCGATGTATGCCAAAGAGTTGGGAAACTGTACAGAAGAGATGACATGCCATTAGCGCCCCAACTAACCTTACAAGCATTTGAGAAATTGGCCATTGATTTCATGGGACCTATAAACCCAACAGGAAAGAACACAGGAGAAAGGTACATAATCACTGCGACATAGTACTTGACCAGATGGGCTAAATCAAGAGCAGTTAACAATTGTATTGAAACTACAGCTACGCACTTCATATTTGATGACATCATAACCAGGTTTGGATGCCTGAAGATCCTTATGAGTGATCAAGGCACACATTTTATTAATAAAACCATTGAACCCTTGACTGAGGAACTTGCAGTTCATAATCAAAACAGCACACCTTACCATCCACAAGCGAATGGGACAGTTGAAGTGTTCAATAAAATATTGGAAACAATGTTGACGAAGATTTGCAGTGTGAATAAGGATGACTGGGATTTAAGAGTACTAGCAGTACTATGGGCCTATAGAACCACTTGCAAGAAGCTAACAATGCAGACCCCCTTTAAGTTGGTTTATGGTCTAGAAGCAGTTGTCCCGATGGAATATTTGGTCCCTAGCTTAAGAATCACAGCCTTTATAGATATGGATGTAACTGGTGTTGTTCAAGAGAGGGTCACACAGTTGGTCTAACTATAGGAAGACTGATTCATTACAGGATTCCATCAGCAGGTGCAGAAGGAAAGAGAAAAGGTCTACCATGACATGCATATCAAGAAGAAAGCATTTAAGAAAGGAGATATGGTACTGGTATACGACAACAAATTCATGAAGCATATAGGTAAGTTCAGAACCCATTGGCTCAGACCATATGAGGTTATCTATGTTACAGAAGGAGGAGTTGCGCAGTTGAATACTTTGAATGGATAATGGAAGGAAGGAATGGTGAATGGAAGCCGATTGAAATTGTACTATGGCAACCAACTTCCTCACAGCTCTTGGTAAAATAAGAAGGAGAAAGGGTCTAGGTACCAGGTGTAGTTGAAACTAGGTACCAGACACAAATAATACAATCTGCACACAGTAGGGGAGGAGAGAGCAAAAAGCATAGGCTGCTCCGCGCAGCCTAAAGTAAAATAAAAATAGAAGGATCAGATATAAAGTGCCTCGGGACGAGTCATAGGTGAGTGTTGGGGGCCTGTTGGTCGTTGGTTCTGGAAGAAAGAAAATATTAAGGTAGAAAATATGAAATGTGAACTATGCGGAAGAACAATTACTGGTATTGGGTCGAAGTGAGTAGAAGAGCAGAAAAGATGGAGTGAAGTAAGAGAAAGAAAGTCGTTGGATGAGGAGATCGAGGATGACAAATCAGTAAGGAAGACGGATCGTGGACAACTCAGCAAGTGGAAAAATCCACTGGTAGATGCTTCGAGAGCACTGCGAGAGAAAGAAGGAAAGACAGGCTGGCAAAGCCCTGAAAACAAGGGTCAAGTTGACCTAGGGTTTTAGACACCTAGGGTTTTTTATCTAAGGTTTTTTCACTTAGGGTTCGGCCTAAGGTGGTCGGTGAGCTATTGTAATGTATAAATAAAGGTCAAGAATACCTTATATGGGTTCGATGATGTGATGATGAGTGATTGTTGTTATTACTGAGAGGGAAGTATTGTGCTAAGAGAGCATTCTGTATTGTAAGATCTTCAGTTGGGTGTGAAGATCATCCCTGCAGTTGGGTGTGCAGGGAAGGGAGAAAGAGAGAATATTTGCTAGATAAGAGCACAAATAGGACTGTATTCTTTCACTTAATATATTATAAAGCACAGTTATGTGTACGTAGCCCTAGGGAGAGGGTGAACCACATACATTTTGTTGTTGTGTGTGATTGATGTTGTGTTATTTATCCCTTTGATATATGGTTGTTACATTATTGTGTTAGATATGACAGATACATGTGTGAAGTAGTTCTAATTTGGTAACTGATATCTAGATGTTGTGTTGTTGTTGTATTGGATCCACTTTACATTTCCTCTGGTTGTAGACATATGTGCCATGCAAACCCCTATAGCTACTTCGGGTGAGACTTCATATGCTTCACAGGTGTTTCCGAAAGGGCCAGTAGTTAGGTCTTGTTGGTGCACCATTAGAGTTTAACCCTGGGTCTGCCCTTGTGCCAACAAAAGGTCTAAGACATAGATTCTGAAACTTAGAATGTTTGCCTTTATGCTCATTTGCTCTATCCCACTTTAGGACTAAGTATCCTACTTCAAAATTCTTCTCTTTAGCCTTATCCTTATCAAACCACCTTTTAACTATCTATTGGTGGGATATGAAATTTGATTTAGGTTTCTCCCTTTCTTCTTCTAGCATGAGCAGGGTTTTGATTCTTTGTTGCATGACTAATGAAGGTTGTCCTCTTTTAATTTTGCGAAAGTTGAAGAGATGGAAGATAAATCCCATTTGGGAGAATGGATTCCTGTCCGTATACCAGAAAGTATGGGGAATTCCCTATATCTTCCTTGGGTGCGACCCTATCGACCCATAAATAATTAGGAGGTGAATTATGCCAATTCATCTGGTTGTCTGCAACTGTTTTCTTTAATATTCTCACTAGGTTCTTATTAGTTGATTATTCTACTCTGTTTCCTTGTGGGTAATAGTTAGCAGAGTATCTAATTATGATTTATTTGTCTAGGGAAAACTCTGTTAATAAGGTGGAAGAAAATTAAGCTCCATTATCAAAAACAAGGACAGAAGGCACATCGAACCTAGTGATCAGTTATTGTTCTATGAATTGGATCACCACCTTTTCGTTTACATGAGTTAGAGAGATGGCCTCTGCCCATTTCATGAAATAATCTATGGTGGTTAATATATACCTATGTTGTTTTGAGGAATTCAGTGTTATCTCTCCTATGATATCTAACCCCCATTGGTCAAAAGGCCTGGAAACAACCACCGGTTGCAGTGGGACAACTGCTCTCTTTTCCCTCCCTATGCTTATTTGACATGTCTTACAATTCCTAGCATATGTGTGGGCGTCTTTGAACAAAGTAGGCCAATAATAGCCAACTCTTAGAATTTTATGAGCAGTGGTGTTTCCCACAAAATGTCCACTTGTCGAGCCATCACGGAGCTCCTTCAGAACCTTGTCTGCATCTTCATGTTCGAGACATCTTAAAAGTACCCTGTCATAATTAAGACAAAATACTATTGAATTTATGAGGTGATACTGTGCAGATTTTAATATGAGGGATCTCCTTTCCCTAGGGTTTAGGTTTTCTGGGCACGTCCCATGATGCAGGAGATAAGTCAATTTCTCATACCAAGACTCTTTCCCTGGGGAAATTTATGAAGCTTCACCACACCATAATTCCATTTCACTCTCCCATTTGGGGTATTCATTTATTTGGTCCTAAGCTTCGGTTGTCAGTTTGCATAACCCTTGTCCTTTAACTAGTTTAGCGGGTTTTATATCTAGATCAAATTCTTGGACTACTTCCATCTCGTTTCCTCTTCTTTCCCCCATGTCTTGTTGAGTAAACAAGGATCAGACTGCAGGGTGAGGCATGATGACTTTGGTATGGTTCTTGAGGATGTAAGATCTGAAATGTTTTATTGCTTTGTAAACCAAATAAGTCTGCTTGTCTATAGCAGGATAATTTAGTTTTTCACCTTGGATATTAGTGCTCATGAACGATATCGGGGCCTCATTGTTATCATCGTCCTTCTGAGTCAATACTGCAGCTAACGATTGGTCAGAAGCGAAAGTATAGAGGAAGAAATATTTGTTGAAATCCGGGCTTCGCAACAGTGGGGCTTGAGATATTGCAGTCTTAATATTGTTAAAATCCTTCTTTCGTTCATCATCCCACTTAAATTCAGCGTCTTTATGAATCATTTTTTGTAAGGGTTTGATAGTTTTTGCGAAATCGAGGGTGAATTTCCTCACAAAATTGATTTTTCCGAAGAACGATTGCATAGCCTTTTTGTTGTGAGGAAATGGAAGCTGAGCTATAGCCTTAATCATTTTTGGGTATATGTGAATGCCTGCTTGAGATATAATTTGGCCCAACAACTTACCTTCCTCGACATCGAAAATATTTTTCTTAGGGTTTAAGGATATGCCATATTTCCTACACCTTTCAAAAATCTGGGTTAAATGTTGGATGTGATCTTCTCTATTCTTTGAATACACAATCACGTCATCCAAGTAGACTACTACAAAATTGTTGATTAGTCCCCAAAATTCTACGTCCATGGCCCTCTATAAGGTCGCTCTCGCATTGATTAACCCAAAAGGCATGCATTTGTAAGCGAAGGTTCCCCACTTGGTTTAGAAGGTAGTTTTAAAGTGGTCTTATTTTGAATCTAGAACGTGGTTGTAACCTAAGAAACTGTCCAACAAGGATAAAATTTCATAGCCAGACACAGTCTGCAAGAGTTTCTCCATTGGTGGGACTGGGTAGTTGTCATTTTCTGAAGCTCTGTTGAGATTTATGAAATCTACGCATAGGCAGATCTCCCCAAACTTTTTCCTTACAGGAACCAAATTTGCTACCCATGCAGAGTGTCTAACCTGGAAGATAATTTTGGTGTCTAACAGTTTCTTTAACTCCTGACACATGAGAGGCTCTAGGGATGGGTGGTACTTCTGGATCTTCTGTTGGAAGGGTTTTACTTTAGGCTTTAAAGGGATAGGGTGTTGAATGATACAGGTATCATAAGTTTTCATATCTCGGTAGGACCACGCAAAGACATCTTGAGATTGTCTAAAAATTTTGAGATAGGCCTTCCTTTCCTCTTTAGATATTATCTTGTTGAGGTTTACATTTTTTGGGTTTTCCAGGGTTCCAAGATTTATAGTTTCATGCATGGGAAAGGAAATACCGGTCTTCGGATTTTTTGATCCCTTAAATATTTCCTTTAGGTCAAAAAGGTTTTCTAAATTAGCTATCCCCTTCGGTATCATGTGAGACTTCAATTTGTTAGTCAGTTGATTTGTATGAGGGTCGGTTTCTGTTGATTGTTCATGGAATACTTCATCGTCAATAGCCAAGTCTTTGAAATTATCTTGGTTAGTCAAAAAGTTTATGGTTTGTTCATCTCCTTCAAATACGTTCCAATTAGAAATATTGTTGGGCACCGATGGTTTGTAGAGCAATTCCACAGTAAACCAGGAGGCTTCATAATCTTCTAGAGGTGATAGCCTTGAAGTAGTGGTGGCCAAGGAATCAAAAAGAATGTTCTTTGCTTTGGGAATCGTTGTAATGTTGAAAGCTTCAAAATGCTCTATTAGCCTGTGCACTTCCTATTGGTAATTATTTATGTGCGGAGAATTTCAATGTATAGTATTCCTTACTTGTCTAACGATGATTTCAGAATCTCTAAAAACCTTCAATTCTTTGGCGTTTAAGTCTATGGATTTCTTTAGCCCCTGTACTAGAGCTTCATACTTGGTGGTGTTGTTTGTGTATTCGAACTCTAGTTTGCATGACAAGAAATTTCCTTTACCTTTCGGTTTAATAAGAATACACCCTGCCCCAAACCCCTCTTGCGATTTAGAGCCATCAAAGTATAAGTTCCAAGCCTGTGGGAAAAATCTACTAGATTCCTCTTTCCTGTCACTTTCCACTTTTCCTCCTATTTTTTCTATGATTTCTAACATAGGTTATTGGCATAAGAGAGTCTCCTACGTCATTGTCGGCAATTCCTCTCGAAAAATCATTTTGGATTTTTGAGTAAGAGGGACATCAAATGGGAGGAGGGGGGGGGGAATTCCCGAAGTTAGAATCATAGGAATAATTTCCAAGCACAGAGAAATTTGTTGATGAGGGTTCATTTAGGGTTTCTAAGTTGGTGACAGTATGTTTTATATATATTTCCATATCGATCCTGATCATGTTTGTGTGCCCCTTTAATGGTAGCCAAAGGTGAGCCTAGTCTGTACTAAATTATCTGTTTAACTTCTCAAACCAATCTCGGCTTAATAATAATCCATAAGCCTATGCGATATATACTACAATGATGTCAATCACTTGCACAAATTTAGGATGTGTCTTTGTTCTGATCATTACATCTTTGAGTTCTCCCATGACCTTCACCTGGGTTTTGTCTAGTTGTATCACATGTTTGTCACTTTTGAGAGGGACTGAGTTTAATGTCTTGTAAATAGACAATGGCATAAAAATAGAAGATGCTCCTGAATCGACCAAACAATTATGGAGGTTTCTGTTGAAGACTTCAAATGTTAAAAGGAACAGTGGGACAAAAGGTTTCCCCTTCTTATATTCAAAGTAGGCGTTCACAGTTGGTTTATTCTCTAGATCTATGGGAGTTAGATTTCTTCCTTGGTCAGTGCTTGTTGTAGAATTTTCTACTGATTTCAATGCTTGTAGCAAAAAGTCTTTTTGCTAAGGGATTATACACATGTCCAAGACTGATATGTTTGCCTTTAACTTCTTCAAATATTATACTATGTTGTAATCGAGCTTTGGAAATTCTCGTGTATGGATGTTTATAGGGTTTCTTCGAGGAGAAAAAGGTTCTTTCGGGTGATCAAGAGCTGGTTTTCCTCCCGAATTTGGGGTCGTAGTAAGGTTGCTTGAGACACGTTGACCCCTACTTCATGTTTTCACAACCAAGACTTCTATGGGTGGTTATTGAACCTCAAACAAGTCATCGAAAGGCATAGCTAGGTTAGGATCCCATATCAACATGGTTGTTTCTTCCAGTGGATCAACCTATCCCTGATCGACGATATTTATAGTTGATCTGCTTGATTGTTTGGTTAGGGAGACCTCATCTAGAAATTGGTTAGCCATCAAGTTCATGGCATGCACCCATTTAGGGTAGTCTCTTTCATAGTGGTTCTCCTGATGATAGATACAGAAAGAGTCAGATGCTACATTCCCCATACTGATATTTGAGTTGGCTGGGGGAGGTTCAATTTCTTTGAAAGGAAGATTTATTTTAAAGAAAGGTTTATAGGGCCTATCGGCTTGGTTTCCCTCCCTTGCAATTCTCTTCATGTCTATGATTTCATTTGATGTTTTTTTGACCCTGCTNTTATTTTAAAGAAAGGTTTATAGGGCCTATCGGCTTGGTTTCCCTCCCTTGCAATTCTCTTCATGTCTATGATTTCATTTGATGTTTTTTTGACCATGCGTTGTAGGTCCTCTATGTCCCCACTTACCTTTTCAAGAGCTTGTTCTGTTTGTTTCCCAAGGGGTCTAGTCAACATGAGTCCTCTCCTGGGAAGAGGTTGAACTTCTTTCTTAACTAATGATACCTGGCCTTCTTTGCATCCTTTCATTTGGAACTCTATCGTTTTGGCTTCTTTAAAATTATCACCTAGGGTTTGTTTGGCATCCCTCTTCACAAACATGGAAATATAAGTTGGGAGAGCATTAGCATATACTTCGATTTGAAACTCCTGAGTAGGTTTAGACTCGGATTGGAATTTATTTAAGATGGTGGTAAATCTTTGATTGAAATATTTAACCCTTTCCTTCGAACTCATGGTGGCGGCGAACAACTCAGACATCAAAGCTCCTATAGTATTTTCTTCTGCAAATTTGTCTAGAAAATCCTTTTGAAACTTCATCCAACTAGTTATGGACCCTACGGGTAGGTTAAAATACCACGTGGAGGATGAATTCTCGAAAGTGTAGGGGAAAATCCTACAAACTACATCTTCATGTTGGACATTCATAAGTCTGATAGCTAGTATGAATTTCTTGATATGGTCCTTAGGCAATCCTAAGGTTTCAGGTTCAAATTTAGGAAGTAACTTCTCTGGGTGTCGGGGAAGGTTATGTACCCATCCGGGGATGGCCAAAGCATATATGGCCAACCAAGGTTGATTATTCTGAGGTGGGTTTCCCATTTCTTCTTCATGGTCATGGATATCTTCCATGTATTCAGATCTTGAGTTAAACCCTTCTTCTTATGAAAACTCGTCGGGCTCGAAGAAGTTTTCGGTTGGTGTTTCAGGGATTAGATTAAGAGGATGTTCGATTTTGGTGAGAGAAATATATCAGGTCTTCTATTTGTTGATACTGAGAGGGGGGTGAATCCGTATCAAGTATAATTTAAAACATTTTTCATCTTATACTTAAACCATTCAATTATATCCAATGAGCAATGAACAATAGTATAAGAGTTACACCAATACACCACAATACACCATGCACAATATATGAGAAATAATCA